>LBNU01019096.1:43514-56050 GCA_014162995.1 Artemisia annua
ACAAATAAGTAGAGCCGATTAACAAAGGAGACCAAGAATCAAAGAAATAAATCTGAATCTGTCACAAGCAAACCCACACCCTTCTTCCACAGACGCGTTGCCCTTGAAACTAACTATAAGCTTTGTTGTGATAGTTTGAGAGTGTGTGGACTTGCCTATGGATTTGATGGGTTTATAAAGAATCAATACAAGGGAGGTTTGCCCCTCCTCAACGCATTTGCCAGTCGACCTTCTAGTCTAAAGAGGGTATCACCTCGTCATCGCCTAGTCATCCTTTGGCTCTTGGTGTTGACTTCGAAAACTGGACAAGGGAAAGGGAATCCCGTCTGGAATACTTGGGACCATTTGGAGCCTTATGGTCATCGTGTGTCGGATCTGCCCATGGCAGTGGTGGGGACGGTTTGTAGCAGGAAGATGAGAGCGTGGGAGAGAGATGAGGGAGGTGATGTGATAAGTGTGAGGAGGAAGTGAGGGTACGGGTTAAGGGTAAAGATATTATAACGTTTTTTTTCTTTCTTTTTTTTTTTTTTTTTTTTTGATTTACTTGTAATATAAATTTAGTTTTAGGTATTCATTTAAAGGGTGTATAATTTAAAGGTGGGGTGTGAAGGCTTACGATTTCGAATTGCTCAAGGGAAATTAAGCGAACCTCGGGTTTAGGTGAGTCCCGATATTTAATTATTAGACTTATGCCATAATATCACGGTGTCGGAACGCGTGCGGTTTTAGTAAAATGGAATGTGAGTCTGTCACATTGTTCGTTTGATAATATTCGTTATTGCTTTATAGTTTAAATAAAAGCAAAAGTTTAAACGTGAGAATGAGTGAAACTATTGAATATAACATTCATAATTAATTCTTCGTGTTTACAGGAAATTAATTACTTGGAAAATTACGGGTTCTTACAGCTTATGACTGAGGCAAGGTAGCATAACTTATCTTATAGGCATCCTAGTTAGTACCATTATATATAGTACATATCCTATGATGGAATTCTAACCTAAAGCTTATCGAGCAACTAAAGTGTACTAAGATTACCTAATACCTAAGGTCACAAGGACTTCCTATATCTAAGTGGGTAAGTGGTTGGTTATTATCTATTATCTTTTCTAGGGCATAAATCCTATTGGGTTGCTACTTAGCTATCGTTATGACATTTTTCTATCTTCAATAAAAGGTCAATAAAGATTTTACCTAAACTATTCAGGATATTCTGAACCTAATCTTTCTAGTATTCTAAGTGTGTCCTATGGGAATCTCTTCCAACCTCAAATTTTCAAGATGAGGTGGGAATATTTGTCGGGATATAGGGAGGTACTAAGGTATAGGGTGATTTCCTAAATAGTTAGGTTTACTACTAGGTAAATGCGATAAAGGATAAGTGGGTCTTCTAAAGAGTCAGGGAAATAGTGTTTTGAGGGATAATCTAGTACATTCGGAGAGGAATGAGCATTCTCCGGATGTAAACTAGATGAGACGGGGGTAGAGTAGTAGGGTGTAGACATAGCCAGATAATAATAGAAATGATATGCAGTATTTAGCAGTTAAGCAGTTAAGTACTATACTAACCTGTAGCCTATGTTGTTGCGGAGGATGGCAGTGGCATCGAGGACTTTCTTGGGCTTAAGAAAAGTAGTTAGTTTAGGTTTTCAACTTGTTCTCTACAACTGAGGCTCTGATATAAATTTTAACACCCCCATTTTCACAGACCGCAGCGGATGTTAGGTCTGGGGTATTACTTCATGGAATCACAGTTACAATAATAGAAAACGACTCTAAAAGAGACGTATTTAGAAAATGAGTTATCATTCATTAAAATATCAGAGTTTTTACAAGAGAGGTCGCAAAGTCTAAGTGAAATGTTATGTTTGAATGATAACCGGTTTGAAAGTCCTCCAAGTTCAGTGCTGCCTCCTGCCATAGCTCCGTAACGGCTATATACCTAGGATACATCCTTAAAGAGTCAACACTAGGTGTTGAGTGAGAGTCATAGGTTTAAGTAGTAATAGTGTGAATACAACTTTATTAAAGCATGGGCTACGTTGTTATACACCCATGTAAAGTAGTAGAAACCGTATTTAAATAGTTTGTATCTGTTAGTATTGTATGATCAGTACAATACTGAAGATAGAGGATTATTGCACTAAACTTATTGTAACACCCCCAAAATTCGGGTCTAGCGGAAGCATACATGCAATGGGGTGCTACTAAATTGGTATCACAACTCAAGGATCAAAGAATGGTTTTTATTCCATTAATAAAGAATAACAGTTGTCATGTAAGACATAAAGTTTACATGATATAAAAATGGTGCGGAAATAGGCCCATAAAATAATTGAAGTAGTCCCAAATGTTCATCAGAGTCACCTATGACCATGCCCTTTGCCAAGCGCCTTCAATTAGTGAGCTAACGCCTTAAACCTGAGAATACACGCTAAAGGTCAGCTTACGCTGGTGAGTCCATAGAGTTAAGTTACAAAAACACTTTGGGACCTGAAAAGTTTAAGTGCTATGTGTGACCAGGGAGGCGTAGACATACATTCCATACTTTCACAATTCCATATCAATTACTATCATACTCATACTCGTTTACCACCTTTCGCGAAGGCGGAGGGTCAGGTGCGAGCGGGCCACATCTCGACGGTACACTAGCCAGGAACACTAACAGTAAGGAACCACCCATTACTGCCCCGAACTAGGCCGTAAGTAGAGTTTATTCCAAGTAGGGTATCGCCCTAGCTTTAGGTCAACATCTACTATTGTCTACCCTTAACTAGTCCACACATGTAGCAAAACAATTTGTAGTAGCAGGTCCAAGTAAAACAGTTTGAGCTAGAAAGCTCTTATATAAACAGGCAAGCACATAATGCCTTCAAATACTTAATTCAATTACTTCGATAAATTACTCAATCAATCAATCAATCATTCAATATATCAATCATTCAAACTTAGTCAAATCGTTCACGTACTCAAGTAAGCAATCATTGCATTTAGTAAAAGAGCATGTATTCTCCCCCAAAAGTAGTTATGAAAACTTATTTAAAAGGAGGGGGCTATGAACTCACCTGAGCCACAGCAATGCAAGAATTCACGACCGACACAACTTGGCATCAAGAGTAAATCACAACAATATCCCAAAGATTTGTACGAAACCGACGAAGTCTTCTATAAGCAAGGCTTATCCCAATACGAACTCCTCAGCGACGAACCAAATCTCCATAAGATAATTACTCCCATGTATTACCCAATCTTACGTCGTCAACTCATTCGTTATCCGTTCGATAGTGTTTGTGTTTGCGTTTGGTATCATTGTGTGTGTGTGTGGTGAGAACACGACATATACTCAAGTGAACTCACACCAATACTTAAACAAGCGAAGCCAACAAGAATCGAGACAAGACTCGAGAATACTCACACCAAGAGGTGAAAAATGTTTGACTTTAATCAAAACGAGTCAAAACTCAATACGAAACATCCGGGTCGAACTACATCATCCATCCAAAACAATCATACTTAAATGGTCTACTAGGTCAACCTTATGGTCAAAGTCAAACCTCAAGTAACCAAAACTTAACAAGAGAGATCGTACTAATTATTGAATACTTATTGTATTTGCTAATACGATAGTCCAACAATTCCATCAATGTACTTGTTAATTCATAGTTAACTCATACTTAGTAAAGTTATGGTAAGTCGTAGGATGGGTCACCTATTAATATTCTCTCTCGACACGCTCGTTGTACACTAATTGAATTTAACAACTCAATTAGTTCGTTAATCGTGTCAAGTGATAATATTAATACCAACCAATCCATAACTCGACATCAAGGTAACCTAAACCTCAAGTTTCCCAAAATGGGAAGTCTCGATAAACGTCCCCTCGAAACGATTAGTAACTCATCCGTATTAATTTCAACACCGTTTCATTTATTATTTTCGTAAGATATTAAATAACGTCCTTTTGTTATCTAACATTTTTCTTTCAATTTAGAAATATTATTTAACGTTTGAACGTCATCTAATATTTCTTATTAATTAGAAAAACATTATATAACCTATTTATTGTCATTTAACACTAATCGTTAACTTGTAAATATTAAGTAACAATTTTTGTAATCGTTAGTTAATAATTAAAGTTAACTAATACATATAACCGTGACATTAACCGTCTAATTATAATTATATTTTCCGAGTTATTTCACGTTTCGAGTTCACTTTTATCATGGTCAAATAATCAACATATAGTATAAGTACAATTCGGCTCGTCGGGATCACACGAGACTAGCAAGTCTAGGTGACGCCCGACACGCTCAAACCAACACAAGCATCACTAATACTCCTAACTAATATCCGCAACCCAAATTACAACTTCAACATACGGTGGCCGTCTACGGCTCACCAACTAACCTATCTCCATCTACTATCTCACGGCACCATAATCACAACAATTCAACCACAATCCCACTTGCCGAGACCCTAGAGGTCTCGGCTCTAACTCCTCAGCCAAAACATCAATAACAACGACTAGAACCACTCAAGAACAACGACAAGCTAATCAACAAGAACAACAACATGACAACGACAAGAACAACAACCATTGCCGAGACCTTAGTGGTCTCGGCCTTAGCTCTCGACAACACAAGGACTCAGCAGCAGTCCAAACACAAATCCATCTACAAATCTACTCTTAAACACTTACCACATCTAAATCCGAGTAACCCAAGAACACAACAAGACTCAAACAACACACGACCGTGAGTCTACGACTCACGGCTACAGTCTCGTAGACCCAAACAACCATGAGCATGAGACACACATGATACCAAACACGTTTTTAAGCTCGTTTACTTGTTATCTTTTCGTTATTATGATGAGACCCTCGAACCCAAAGGTTTTTGAGTCAAACCGAGGCACCAACGCCTCGTATATGATGGGATAGACCCACCTCGACTTTCGGATAAACAAGTACACGAAGAGGATGAACATGGGTGTCGAATTCGTGGCTGAATCCGAATGAAAAAGGGTGTTAGGGTGGGAATTAAGGCGCGTGCAATAGCTCATTTGAAAGGAAATTAAATTTGGTGAATAATGGTGGTGGCGGTGAGGCACCACTTGCGGCGGTGGCGGCGCTACAGTGGCCGGAAGTGGCCGGATAAAAGAGAGAGATGGGGTGGTGAATGGTGTCGGCTGAAGGGAGAGAGAGGGAGGAAATGAAACCCTAAGTTTGTTATAAGGAGTATATATATAGGGCTCATTAGGACTTGTGACAAACCCTATTGCACCCACGGGGACCATAACTGTCAATGTCTTTATATTTTTAACGAGATACAAACTAAACCAATAAACCATGTTATAATTATTTCCCGAGCACCCGAAAGTATTTCCATAAATTTTAATTACATTTTTACATAAATGTTGATTATAAATACGTATAACTTTATTTCTCGTTGCCCGATTAACTTATTATTCACGTTTTAATCGTTTTATAGCCAAATCTCGCGCATGACATCCTAGACTTCGACAAACGTTCCCGAAATATAAAGAAAGAGAATAAAAATTACACATATGGGAAACCGAAATTTGCGAGTTGTCACAGTCTCACCTCCTTAAAAGAATCGTGTCCTCACGATTCAACTCCAGTTACTCATCAGGTTCTGAAAGAAATAAGCACATACGCACGAGGATTCATCTTTACGTTCACTACGCGAGTTTAGGATCCTTTAGCGAGTTTTGACAAACCCTATCGATAAGAATGCGACTAAATGAAAGTCGTCAAATTCCAAGGTTCAAAATTCCAATAGGTCAACAAGGTTCGAACGTTAAGATATTAAAATTTCTCCAAGAGGAACAACAACGGCCTCAATGGCAAGTCATCACTTAGGTTGCAGACATAAGAACGTCGCGAATGCTGCTGAGTTCTGACGATAGCTCAGACGTGTGAGCTACCAATTTGACTCTAGCAAGAATCTGAAAGGATCGATACGACAAGAATTCATAAAGTTTACGTCATCCGGGTTTCTAATCATCCACGAGTAGCGTACATCTCCGTTCCGCCTTCGAACGATCTTCTTGATAGATTTACGTACAAATTCAAGGTCAGAAAGTTGGGTATCTCCATCTTTATCCAACAAGTCGGCGATCGGCACTCGTGACCGTAGAGGATCTTTTGCAGTGCCATTGAAAAACCGAGATAGTAGGTAAGAGAGAAATTGACCAACAGGAGGTGAACGGATTAAGTAGGATTATCAACAGATACTCAGGTAGAGGTCGGGATTCGTTTCCCGAGGTCTAGCTTACGATATAGCAGTAAAATAAAATCGACAAAAGGATTTGTGAAACGGCTCATAGGATAATAGGAAAACAACCCATTGTTTAAAAATTACAGGAAAGTTAAATCCCGATTTTCATTTTGATTTCATAATCTTGCAGCAAGGCAGTAAAATGTTTAAATGAAATCGTCTAATCAAGTTATTCGTAAAATAACGTACAAGGTATCAAGGAAACATTTCACCATTTATAAAACGATAGTTAGATCAAAATTTTGATATTTAGGATAGTAGCAAGGTTGCATTCAGATCCTTAGCATAACAAAAATATTTTATAAAATCGTCTTGTGAGACAATTTCGTAAAATGGTTTGTGAGATAACAAGAAAAACAGTTATCCTTTATCAAGTAGTGGAAAAATCAAAATTTTGATTTTTGCGAAATAGCAGTAAAACATCTTGTAACATGTCAACATTTTGTAAATTACTTTCAAGGCAGTTTCACTATCCAATAAGAGAAGGAGCAAAGATAAACGGTATTTCCAAGGGACGAGAGAAGGAATAGATGGTTGTCCCAAGGGTCGTGATTCAAGTTACCTCTCAAAATCTCAAGAATTCTGTTACGCACGAAATCCTTTCTGATTGGGAGATTTAACAAGTTCAAAGTACAACTCGGTAAGAGGATGTCGATTGCTACTAGCAATCGGTTAGAGTCGATTGACTCGGCACGATACGTACGTTAGAGGTGGAAAGTACAACCTCAATTGAACATCGTCGCTAAAACAACATCGATTGAGAAAATGAACATCCTCAACTAAGAAATGAATAACGTCGATTAAGATAACGAACATCATCGATTAAGGAAGTGAATGTCATCGATTGAGAAAATAAACATCATTGGTTAAGAAAAATCATCACTTGGGTAGCCTACCTTGATGGAATAAACTTTCCCATCCTCGAGGCAAATCACCAAAACCTTAAACCTCGTAACAACTTGATTTTAGCTTAATCTCGCAACTCATCAAACAAGAACTGTCACGAGATTCGACCGTGTATCAAGTTGTTAAGAAATAAGAATTTAATGTCGTCGATGATTTGGCTCAATTCAAGAATTGCTCAAAACACGAATAGATACCTACGGCTAAAATTCGATATTCATCATACGGTTCCGAACACAAGCTTAGAGTAGAGGCGACTGTGACTAGATCGCAGAATGAAACGAGGCTAAATGCCAAATCACAATTCGAAATGAAATCGAAGATCACAAAATACCATAATCCAAATTCAAAATCCAGAACGTACTCAAAATCAATTCCATCAATATCCGAAAGTCACGTCGAGGCATAGTCGGAGTTCAATCAAAATATACTCAAAATCAAGTCCAAACGTATCAAAATTTAAATCCAACGTAGTCGGAATCAGATCTATAATGGTCAAAACCGAATTCAAAATACCGAAAGTCCACTTGGGACGAAATCCGGAAATCAATTCAATTACGAAGTTCGAAATCAAATCCATACGATAATCTAAACCAAAATCCAGTAATTCAAATAAAATCGACGAGGCTCAATACGATAAGCAACTCGGATTCAAATGATGCCAATAGGGTCTAGCCGACCCAAGGCGAAAATACGCTCGACGGCGATAGCAGGAATTCCACATAAACGGAGATGTTTAGTGGTGTTAGAACAACGGCCTCCATGGCAAGTCATCACTTAGATTGCAGACATAAGAACGTCGCGAATGCTGCTGAGTTCCGACGGTAGCTCAGACGTGTGAGCTACCAATCTGACTCTAGCAAGAATCTGAAAGGATCGATACGACAAGAATTCATAAAGTTTACGTCATCAGGGTTTCTAATCATCCACAAGTAGCGTACATCTCCGTTCCGCCTTCGAACGATCTTCTTGATAGATTTATGTACAAATTCAAGGTCAGAAAGTTGGGTATCCCCATCTTTATCCAACAAGTCGGCGATCGGCACTCGTGACCATAGAGGATCTTTTGCAGTGCCATTGGAAAACCGAAATAGTAGGTAAGAGAGAAATTGACCAACAGAAGGTGAACGGATTTAGTAGGATTTACCAATAGATACTCAGGTAGAGGTCGGGATTCGTTTCCCGAGGTCTAGCTTACGATATAGCAGTAAAATAAAATCGACAAAAAGATTTGTGAAACGGCTCATAGGATAATAGGAAAACAACCCATTGTTTAAAAATTACAGGAAAGTTAAATCCCGATTTTCATTTTGATTTCATAATCTTGCAGCAAGGCAGTAAAATGTTTAAATGAATCGCCTAATCAAGCTATTCGCAAAATAACGTACAAGGTATCAAGGAAACATTTCACCATTTATAAAACGATAGTTAGAACAAAATTTTGATATTTAGGATAGTAGCAAGGTTGCATTTAGATCCATAGCATGACCAAATATTTTATAAAATCGTCTTGTGAGACAATTTCGTAAAATGGTTTGTGAGATAACAAGAAAAACAGTTATCCTTCATCAAGTAGTGGAAAAATCGAAATTTTGATTTTTGCGAAATAGCAGTAAAACATCTTGTAATATGGCAACATTTTGTAAATTACTTTTCAAGGCAGTTTCACTATCCAATAAGAGAGGAGCAAAGATAATGGTAATTCCGAGGGACGAGTGAGAGAAAAAGATGGTTGTCCCAAGGGTCGTGATTCAAGTTACCTCTCAAAATCTCAAGAATTCTGTTACGCACGAAATCCTTTCGGATTGGGAGATTTAACAAGTTTCAAAGTACAACTCGGTAAGAGGATGTCGATTGCTACTAGCAACCGGTTAGAGTCGATTGACTCGGCACGATACGTACGTTGGAGGTGGAAAGTACAACCTCAATTGAACATCGTCGCTAAAACAGCATCGATTGAGAAAATAAACATCCTTAATTAAAAAAAATTGAATAACGTCGATTAAGATAACGAACATCATCGATAAAGGAAGTGAATGTCATCGATTAAGAAAATAACGTCCTTGGTTAGGAAAATCATCACTTGAGTAGCCTACTTCGATGGAATAAACTTTCCCATCCTCGAGAAAAATCACCAAAACCTTAAACCTCGTAACAACTTGATTTTAGCTTAATCTCGCAACTCATCAAACAAGAACCGTCACAAGATTCGACCGGGTATCAAGTTGTTAAGAATTAAGAATTTAACGTCGTCGATGATTTGGCTCAATTCAAGAATTGCTCAAAACAACGAATAGGTACCTACGGCTAAAATTCAATATTCGTCATACGGTTCCGAGCACAAGCTTAGAGTAGAGGGGACTGTGACTAGATCGCAGAATGAAACGAGGCTACTTGCCAAATCCAAATTCGAAACGAGATCGAAGATCACAGATTTCAACAATCCAAATTCAAAATCCAGAACGTACTCAAAATCAATTCCATCAATATCCGAAAGTCACGTTGAGACATAGTCGGAGTTCAATCAAAATATACTCAAAATTAAATCCAAACGTATCCAAAGTCAAATCCAACGTAGTCGGAATCAGATCCATAACGATCAAAACCGAATTCAAAATATCGAAAGTCCACTTGGGACGAAATCCAGAAATCAATTCAATTACGAAGTTCGAAATCAAATCCATACGTGACCAAAGTCAAATTCAAACAATAGTCCAAACCAAAATCCAATACTTTCAATAAAATCGACGAGGCTCAATACGATAAGCAACTCGGATTCAAATGATGCCAATAGGGTCTAGCCGACCCAAGGCGAAAATACGCTCGACGGCGATAGCAGGAATTCCACATAAACGGAGATGTTTAGTGGTGTTAGAAGTATTACGATTCATACGGTGTTGCGATGCCAATGTGTCGTGTGCAAATGCAGGCTTAGGTGTTGAGTTCAATGCTTGTGTGTGCACGCAACTTATCTTTCCTAAAGGCAAACTCTAACCCGAACATAATGCTGTTGTAACTACCCTCAGTATCACAAAATTCACCTCTGAGCCAGACATAGGTGATCAGGCCATGTCCAACTGTCCCTGGTTGAATGTAGGTGATCAGGCTACATTCAGCCGAGGTTCAATGAATTTTGAAACACTCAGCCTAGTCACGCTAGTAATATGTCCTTTATCCCAAATCATTCCAAATGCTACGACTAGTGTGCAAAATCAACAAGTCGATAATGAGATTACGCAAGGAAATAGCGTAACTCAGTGATAGATGCGGTACTTGCATAAGCATGTAGAGATGCTCATTGCGAATAGTTAAGATAGGCGGATATGAATGAAATATCCGAAAGAAAGGCACACACTACTACGATTATATCCTCATACCCTCTTTCATTTACGTCATCCGGGTTTCTAATCATCCACGAGTAGCGTACCATTCTAGCGGAAGCATACATGCAATGGGGTGCTACTCTTATGAACCACACGTTAACAATCCGGGTCATGGGGGCTGCAGTCCCAACCATGAGGGGATGGGAAGGATAACTTGCCAAAGTTAATCCTTCAGAGGGTTCAAATATAGTACTTATTGATACCATCCAGAAAGATGTAGTATCAACGAGAGTTGTCAAACTCAAATAGATCTATCAACTATATTCGCGTTCGCATGGGTAAAATATCCCAAACGATTAGATTCATGAATTTTAGTTATGTAGTGGTGGCAGATAGTTTACTCGTGCAACAACCAAAGAAAAAGACTTCTATTCGGTGTTAAGTAAAGCAAGTAGCATGTATCCCCCTCACAGGGTTTGTAAAGCATTTAGAGTGAAAAGTTAAAAAGTGTGAGGCTACGAAACTCACCTGGGCTTAGTGAAATGTGATTGATGTCAAAAGTGACTCGGAGACTAGACTGCCTACTCACGTATCCCGGGGTTTGTTGGTGTGGATGTATGTCAAGATTTAGTTATCTTATTTTATGTTTTCTCAAGTAATCATTCTTAGGGTTTTTAGTGTTAGTTATAACATTACACCATTCAGGCCATCACAATCCAGAATTATATAAGACTCCTCACATGAAGCTCCCTAGTATTGTATTATGTTATCAACATAATACCGTTCGGGCTATCATAATTCAGAAGTATATAACCCTCACATGAAGTTCCCAAGTATTGTGTTAGGTTGTTAAGTATTTTAGGTTATAACATAACACCATTCGGGCCATCACAATTCAGAAGTATAAGACTCCTCACATGAAGCTCCCTACTATTGTATTATGTGGCCAACATAATACCGTTCGGGCCATCATAATTCATAAGTTAATACTCCTCACATGAAGTTCCCTAATATTGTGTCATGTTATTACGTACTAGTCTTAAATATAATGTATCACCGTTCGGGCCATCATAATTCAGAAGTATATGCAATAATCGTTTGAGGAGGCAGGGAACTTTAAATCGTAAACCCAGCAAACTCGTCAAAACGAAATATCCACATGATACTCCTCGCATGAAGTTCCCTACTATTGTGACACATCACATAAAAGATAACACTTTTATTTATTAAGCAAATGTTTTATTTTATACCCTTATAATTTGTATATTTATAATTTCTACCCTAAACTTATAACATTTAGGCATATAACTATCTAAATCCAACACAATTAGTCCCTATACTTCTATATTTTATGAAAATGGCAGAAATGACCCTTAAACTTATAAGTTTTCAGAATTTACCATTTATACCCTTAACTTTATAACTTTTGTAAAACTAGTCCTTATATGTTTGTAACTATGAATTTGCAAAAAGGGTTTATAACGTATAATAAATGTCAAAAATAGTCCCTAGACTTAATATTTTCAGAAAGTTACCATATATACCCCTATGCATGAAAACTATTGCATAACTAGTCGTTTTTCCATGCAAATTATATTTTAATGAGATAATTAAGTTTTCTAGCTTATGTTACATAATATATACTTAACTAAATCTCCTAATTCAGATTATATCATATAATGAAGCAATTTAGCACATAATCATGTATTTATCTATAATTAGCGTTTTTAAAATGAAAACTTGTAAAAGAAAATGACCAAGGCTTAGGCAAGGGTTCCTAGGTGATCTAATACTCCTATATAGCATGCTACGTCAGTACTAAAGCTAAAGTGATCAAAATATAAACTTACTTGGTCAAGGGAAAGGTTAACGAGGGCTACTTAGAGTTTCCTAGGCACAATAGAGCTCGCTAGGGCTCCTAGGTTTAGTCTTAGACTCCTATACTGATCTAGGGACTCTTATATACCTACTAGGACTTAGTGCTTATAGAAATTAGGGGTAGAGAAATATG
>LBNU01019098.1:10801-29509 GCA_014162995.1 Artemisia annua
TATATATATGTTGCTTGTCCACTAAATATTTTTTGCAAGAATTCCATATCTCGATTCCTTTATGACCTCAAAACGAGGGGGAGTATACGTCAAGGGAGAGCTCCAAGCTAATCGGGATAAACCTTTTTGATGCTGACAAAAAGGGGGAGAATTGATATAAACTCATATAAATACTTGCATATATACTAATTTTCGCTTAATGAGTTTAGATTTTGTAATCATCAAAAAGGGGGAGATTGTTGACATAAATAATGCGTAAAAACGTTATTTATAGTTTTCGATATCTCTACGTTTTGACGATCACAAAATGTAAAATCATTAAACGTAAGATTACAACGTAAACAAGTATTAAGCTAGTTTATATCATTATATCCAACTTAATCACTTAAGGTATGAATAAACAAGTGTTTAATACATCTCATGATCAAAGGGGTATTTAATTAATTACTACAAAGTTTATTTAATTATATAAACATATTATATATTTTTGAAAAACAATTTTGGTAATAAAGAAAAATGTTTTAATCATACTAAATATATGAATTCAAATTTTTAACCAAAATCAGTTAGTTTTTCACCAAATAAACTTTTCCCACTAAAGACAAAACTTTCTGGCCGTTACAGTAGGCCGGCCCCCTTAATTATAACGGGCGGCCCCCTTAATTTTAAGGGGACCGGCCATGAATTAAGGGGACCGGCACGCTCCTGTGTCACAACTAATATGGATTCTGTAAACAGATTACTGTTTATGAGCAGCAGCCAACATGTCAATAAGGAGCATAATTGTCTAGATAGGTTGTGCAGGGAATAAAAATGCCTTTGTACCTGAAATTTCTCCACCATTGTAATCATATTCTTTGAAAATAGTTTTAGTACAGCCCTGTACAAATGACAAAAAGTGAGTTGTGCACTTTGTGATCCTTGACCAGAAACAAATAAAAGATAAATGAACCATAACTTGCTCTTCAAACAGAGGTGGAAGCAAGCCCCGAAAATCCAACCAACCAAGCCAAGCCCCATGACACAATGCTGAGGAAGTACATACACTGATTAATATTAGGTTCTGGAAAACAAATATATATTGGCTTAAACCAATAAACATATCTATTTTGACTTCATATTTGTCTCTTAAAATCTAATTAGATGGAACATAGGGTCTTCAACAAAGGCATGCAAATTGCAGGCATGTAGCTTAGGCTTAAACTATAAAATTGTAGCCGGATCTCACTCGATTTGATTGCACCCCCATCATTATCTATGACTTTACTAAGTTCAAAAGGCATAATAATCCAATGTCAAAAAACAGTTTTGCTACTTCCACTAAAAACTGTGTAGCCATTAGAAGGCGATGTGTGTTTATTTGTATGAACAACAATCCAATGTCAAAAAATAGTTTTGCTACTTCCACTTACCAACAATGGGCCAAGCCCCACAACCAAATAAGCCTTGTAAGTTGATGCCATAATTGCAACCATTCTTGCCAATCCATGTATGACAGCAAACCGTAGTCTTTTGGGATCTTCAAATCTAAATAGGACAAGAATTCAAAAGCACATGTGTTAATTTTAGATGGTCAGCATATAAATTGAAACATATTGATTCAATAGATAGTAACTCACACAAAATACTTCAAAAACTTATGTTATCATTTGTGTAACCCAATTTTTATTGAAAAAATTATGTGACATGGCATACCTCACGTCATTTGTCATCAATCCACCTTCATGGACACTCACTATCACATCTGAAGTGGCGGTTTGTATCAGTGAGACCCTTAATCTAAAAAATCAAGCATGCATGTTAATAACTAATGGCCAATGAGATTCTTAAAATAACAATTGATTAGAGAATTATATTACTGAGTAGGTTGGAAATCATACCTCGACAACTGCATCGAATGTAAAAAGTATATACAACAGAATGATAGTCATGTAATCAATAATCATGGGCATGTATAGACTAAGAAAACTAATTTAATAAACTTACCACGATTGAATTGGTGCACATCTTGATTATCATATTAGTCATGTTTGATTTCAATCCAGTACCAATTCATGCACAAAATTTGCAGGAATGATCCAAGATTTGTGTACCTGATTAGGAATTCACCATGAATAAACAAAAACCTAATGAAGATGTGTAGTTCACGATTGAAGGTTGTACCATTAGGGTTTTTAGGAAAAGAAAAAAAGAAAAAAAGAAAGAAAAAAAAAAAAAAAAAAAAAAAAAAAAAAAAAAGTACGTACACTACTACAGAAAAGGGAATAGAGCCCGGTTAAAAAAACGTACGTACACCACGACGTAGGTCTTCTGCCTAATGGGCCCCCTAAATATTGAAAAAAAAATATATTTGTGCGACAGCGTTATCAATATTGACTTGCAAATTATCATAAATATTGTGTTGATCTAGTGGTCGGACATGTTTATTGTGCAACACCCTAATTCGAATCAGCTTTCATGAATTTATTGGACAAATTAATCCGAATTTCAGTTGCTTAAACTTCATGAATTATAAATTTTAAAAAATTACTTACATGGCTCACAATGTGATGAGATGGCTGATGACATGGTGATAATAATTACTGGCAATGACGTGGCGTTTACGTGGCATTATCTACGTGTAGTCCTCCTGTTTATATATATTATATATATATACAAAAACAAAGTATATAGTATATAATATATAATATCATATATATATATTAATATATAATACTACTTAATATATATATATACTACATTATATAGTATAATATACTATTATATATAATATAATATATCATACTAGACTTCGAATAGGCCGCCTAGTGGCGCGCGGCATGACTTGTGATTTTCATTTGATATGTGTTAATTTTCTATATACATTGTCAAATTTTGAACATTATAAATTATAAATTTATTGGAAAATATTTCATGTAATAGACTCAATTGTGAAACAAATAATAAAAGCTTGAAGGATTATATTTTACAAATATAAAATTGTATAGGACTGTTTGTATTAAATAATATATAAGGAAAATACACAAACTGTATACGAAGGTATTAGTTATCAGTAAATAATATATAAAGAAATTATTGTGGATCATTAATTATTGAATTGTTATTGTTGAAAAATGTAAGTTAATATAGAACATAACAAAATAAGCTAACAATAAACGACTTCATGACTATCATGAGCAAGTAGACGGTCTGTATTCTTGAGATAAGTGAATTCTACTTAAACACGGTCTATTTTTAATAGGTAGAGCAACTCTCCTAACAAAGCTCACATATGCTTACGTTTTCAAGCCATACACACCTTATGTTAATCCTGTCCAAACAGCCTCTAAAACATGTTATGTCAAAACAGTCCCTAAATCATTTTTTCCTTCAAATGGCTCTTGAAGCACACCCCTTATTCAAGTCATCATAATTGCACACTAAACCAACTGGTGTCAATCTATCTATAAAAGGAACTTGTTTCGACCCATTGGCCATTACCATTACCATGCTTGTCCGTTTTGTTCTTTAAAATAACGATTGTAGACCAATACCAAAAGATAGTACACAAGTAAAAAATTCTACACTTTAAACATTTTATATTATCAGATATAACAAAAATTAGAAAAATGTGATGATTTTGAGCTGGTAAAAGGTACTTAAGTAACTACGCACAATTTTTAAAAAAGATGACTTTATATTGAGATGTGATTTCCCATTAATGATGTAGGAGCAAATTCTGCATCTTTTCGGTTTAAAGGGCACATTCTTTGATGTCATTTTCTATGAAATTTTACAAACTAATACACAAAAGAAAGCAACATAAAAACCTGCATATATAGAGAGATGAAAATTATCAAATTGACCATGAGGAACGTTATAATCAAATACCTTCATCTTGTCCCAAGGCCTGTCTCCAACCCCGACTAATACAATAGATAATGGAAGTTTGCTGTAAAAAAAGGGTATCGTAATTTAGCTTAAGACAAAAAAAATGTATGTAAAAGCTTATACTTTAACACTTGATACCGGTTGCAAACACTTACCATGATTTGACTATGGCATATATAATTTTCTTTTCTTGTGAACTTTTACCACTTCCGTAACCATTATGTGTTACCTGCACCAATAAAAAATCAACTCATGATATACACACAACGTTACACGTATACAAAACAAAACGTGCCGGTTCCTATTGATGTTGGTTTGACTATTATAATTGAGCTAAACTTACGATTAAAAAATCTAGTGGAATTTAAATCGATAATGATATAAACTTACAAATAGTTTTTTTCCCTTCATGATCGAAACATACAGGTGCATTTTGCAAAGTCATAAAAAACATGTCAATGGAGGTTAAATAGATGATATATTTGATGCATTTTCATGCATAAATTTCCTCTAAATGGGTTAAATTAAGCTATTTTTAATGGGTGAGTTAAAAAATGCAGACAAGGGTAATGCTTAAGGTGGTTCAAAACCACTACTCATGTAATTGGCTAAATCTCAACATAAAATAGAAGGGTCGTTTATGAATATGTATGAATTTTCGAACATCCGTATTGTTAATGCATCATCATGAAATTATAACCGAATTAAGTGGTCATATCTCATAACTGAACTTGACTAAATTTACTAATTAAGCATGATTAATTTCAAGATAATTCCGCCAATATAGCATCAACAAAAAAATAAATAAAAGCATGATTAGTTATCACTGCAGATATTTGGTATTTGAAAAAGTACCACTTAATTCGAACATTCCATAGTTGAATAGTTTTCTAACCTGATGCAGAGGCAATCAAATCAAATTGTTAGGATCCAACCACAACCGCTCAACACTATCGGTATACCCCTTTAGCTCAAGGTATTTAACCTTGTTCTGACGCAAATCCAAACACCACATCTCAGTTTTGCCTGCACATACAGGAAACACCTTATATTTTAATGAATAAGCTCTTTAAGGGGGTGTTTGACATTGGGTACTAAAAGTGATCATGTGATATCAGATAACTTTTACAAAACGTAATGTATGTTTCACTTTATTTATCTTGCTGATCCAAAGTGGGTCCAATTCATGATCACTATTGCAATCTTTACGACACATGGACTAAGTACTTCTATATGAACTCCTTCACTTATCGACTTTGACTTTTAAGTCACCATTTTCGTTTATACCCTACAACACATGAGACCAAAATAACACATCATATAGCTTCCGGCTGAAGAGTGTGTGATGTTAGAATCTGGACCTCGCCATCCTTAAGAATGGGCTTACACTTATTATTTCTCTTTACCATGTCCTCAGCATCACCGTGATTGGCAGTCACAACGTATATCCCACCTACTTGCTCTAAGGCATCAAGGATCATCTATTACCAAACCAAAACCCCCGAGTCAGAACAATCACTTTTCTCCCCACACCAAAAAGGAAATAATAAGAACAGAATAATAGAGTGACAAAATGGGGAGGTCGAAAAGGTCGTGTGACTGCCAAAACACTATCTCAATATTCATAATAACCTTTTTTTGAAATACATATTAATTTAGCAGGTTGTATGTAAAAAACACATTGAGAGACTTTCAACATTGGCCCATAAGAGATAAAGTAATCGTAAAATTATGTTTTAAGTCGTTTTTTTATTTTATTTTTATTTTTTATTTTTTTTATTTTAGGATATTAGTTTATGGGTGGGAAATTTTTAGAGAGTTACTTGTAATTATAAAATGGATGGCTTTAGTTTACGTTTAATTTTTATGGTGTCAATAACGGAAAATTATTTTTAAGAACGTCGATTTTATTAATTTTGTTATAGTATTAGTTTACGTTTAAAACTTTTTAAGAAAAAGGGAGGTTGACGTACATTTTAATTGTTTTTTTTTTTGTTTTTGTTTTTTTTGTTTTTTTTGAAAAGGGGAGTTTGTTTTCTTCTTGGTACTTTGTTTTCAGTTGTAGCACTTCCACTAACTCATCACCAACAATTTCCTACAATGCACTTATTTATCAGCTCAAGATTAACATGATGTAGAAATAGAATTTCATAGCGTAATAAATCATCAATTTGAAGTATAGAAACAATCAACTGTAGATATATAGGTCATTAAAAAGATGAAAAGCGACACATACTTCGACATGATTATATAGCTCAGGTGAAAAGAGAATGACACTTTTCATAAATGGTTTCCCTAAACGACACAAGAGGTGGTGATACTACCAAATCTACCTTTGCAAACTTGTCTTTTAAATCCTTAATACATCTTTCTAAATGAACTTTACCTGCAGCAGCAAGTACGTGTTCATCTCTAGTAGAAACACTAACAAAAACAAACGGGTCTACACATGTCAGCAGGATCAGACGGCTCGATAGCCACTTTTAGAGTCGGTTTAACTTGAAATGTCATACTTGAAAACGACCAACACAGAAAAATAGCATCTGATAACGGAAGCCACCTACTCATAACCGATTGAAGAACAAATTTCGGATCCTTATTCTTCAGCTCTCCAGGAGGACCAGAAAAATTAAACGATTTAATCAACTTTTCCAAGACCCCTTTATCACCATTTATATCTAACGCCGCTTCATACACCTGCCATAACGGCTCAAGCACAAACTGCACAAACATAGATCTCGCCTTACTCCCTGGCGCCAAACCTTTCTTACTCATAATCATGTTAGTCTTGGGAATAAAGTACCTCAGACCCCACAATGCCTTCCTCAAGGGGCTGAGATAGCCGATCTTAAAGTGGGGCCCTCAGAATTTTCCAACTTCCCTAGTGGACGGAACTGAAGTTAATTGGCGACTTTACATAGAACTAATTAGTCGACATAAATTTTCATAGACTCACTTCTTATGAATTATTTTTTTGTTACTTGATCTAAAACAAAATAATTGAAGAACAAATTTCGGATCCTTATTCTTCAGCTCTCCAGGAGGACCAGACAAATTAAACGATTTAATCAACTTTTCCAAGACCCCTTTATCACTATTTATATCTAACGCCGCTTCATACACCTGCCGTAACGGCTCAAGCACAAACTGCACAAACATAGATCTCGCCTTACTCCCAGGCGCCAAACCTTTCTTACTCATAATCATGTTAGTCTTGGGAATAAAGTACCTCAGACCCCAAAACGCCTTCCTCAAGGGGCTGAAGTAGCCGATCTCAAAGTGGGGCCCTCAGAATTTTCCAACTTCCCTAGTGGACGGAACTGAAGTTAATTGGCGACTTTACATAGAACTAATTAGTCGACATAAATTTTCATAGACTCACTTCTTATGAATTATTTTTTTGTTACTTGATCTAAAACAAAATAATAAGAAAATAAAACTCGAAATATCCCATAACGAACCACATAAGCCAATACCTTACTTTGATCAATAACATAACCTACAGCAGTAGTATCTTCTTTTTGTTTCTGTAGACTACACCAAATAAACAAACACACCACTATTTACTACGTAGTTTAAAATGGCTTATTTAGAAGCATAAGCGGTAACAATAAGCAATCCGAAATACAGCATTGTGTCAGATGATGGATCCTCGCTACATTCTAAGTTCTCATCGAGTAACTTATTTATTGTCTGCTCCAAGTGATATACAAAAAGCAAAAGATCTTATTTTTTCAATACAAAGTTAAAAAGAAAATAAGCCAAAAAACATAATACCTGAATCATGTTATGATCTTTTGGTATCTTGTTGTCCCTCACAGAATCACCCGGTGATTGCTCAATACTCTTATTAACATGATCAATAATAAACTAATTTAGTCATAGAATCAAAGAATACAAATGTCATCCTAGATGGTATTGCAACTCCTATATATACAGATTATTACCTCATTGATTACCCACAAAGAATTGGTGTAAATATTGTTTCTACTAATGTTGTCAACGTTATGTAGAAACTTCACAAATGCAATATTCGAATGTTGCATGAAAAAACACATTGCATCTCGTATGGACTTCGAATTGTTTGAGTACATGTCACAGTCCATGCTTAGAATAATTTGGCTGTTGCTTATCTGTGATGACACCCTTAACTGTTCATTCATATATTTAAACTGTCAGACTTGAATGCCATTATTCAATTCATCTTTTAATTTCAATACCTGTGCGTGTGTGTGGAAATCTTGTGTGCATGGATAAATATATACGGAAACACATGCATCATAAATGAGTGATATAACATAAATACCAGTGCATTCATGGCTCATGCTTTGAAGTTATGATGCCATTCAGGTGTCTTCTCACATGCCATGTTATTAAACTTGGTAAAGTTTTCCCTTCAGTATCTACCGCCTCGGGATCTCGTTGATCAATCAGTATCTGTAAGATAATGTAGAAATTGTAGAGTATCTGTAAGATAATGTAGAAATTGTAGAAAAGAAGACGATCATCAGAGGAGCTTAAGGTAGATATTTTTATCTTAGAAGCTCATGTTATGTGAAAGATGTAGAATATCACTCACCTTTCTGTTTTGCATAACAATCAGCTTAGCACTCACCTTTCTGTTTTGCCATCCACATCGGTCCTTCTTTTTTATTCAACATCAAGGGAAATCACATCATCCGACTTGTTCTTTGCATCATTACCTTTTGTCTATTTGTCTAATACAATTATTGTTTCTTTTTTTGGCTTTTCCCTTGATGCTTGGGACTTCTTGTTCTTGCATATAGTTGAAACTGGAATGGCATATGTTACACTTGATAGCGATTCCATATCAGTAACACCATCATTAGGCATTCAATAACTGAGAATGAACTTTGTTCTATATTATCAATGTTAAATCCCCAAAGCCAAGTTATTTTTTTTTTTCCGCTCTCAACCAACTTCATTGTAAAATGTCGGGTTCTTACATCTTTGGACGCTTCCATTACCCATTGGAGTTGAATTTCTTTAGGAACTGGACTTCTAAGCGATAGAACACTTTTAAAAAACTTGCAGAACTGGTCACATGCTTGGTGTAAATGTATTTTTTGTTCATATGATACACAACTTTTAAGAAGATCAACAAACACTTCTTTTGAAACAATCCTACTATTTCTGTTCCGTGCCCGTTTTAGCCAGTTTGACAGGTGAGGGTCACAGTAGAGTGTAATAATTTTACATGTTTTTAACTTTTAAAAAAAGCTCTTAAAGCTATTTTTAATCTATGTTGATATAAGATGGCTGAAGATAGCCCTTAAAGCTATTTTTAAAAATAGTTGATTTCTTATAGAAACAAAATTTACAGCAAAGGACATACAATAAATCCTCACCATAACCATCAAAAACCTTCAAGCGGCCACCTTTCGAAGTTGTATATCCCAGGTGATATGACAAACGGGAACATAAGCAAAATGTAATGACTCAGATGAAAGCGTATCTGTAGCTGCATATAAACGTGCTTAGAGTAAATCAAATATTCAATAAATGTATACCTGGTACCATCTTTAGAAAAGGACGTTACTAATCCTTGCATTTCATGTTCGGCATACCTTCATAAGATGTATGATAAATTCTAAAATGAGTAAATAAAAAGGTTTTTTTAGATCACCCCAACTCCCACCTAACCCGGTTACTGAAAGCTATATCTGATGTTTTACAGAAACTTCCCTGCGACTTCACCCACTTCACTAACCACCAAAATATAACATTGCTAACTAAGACAATAAAGATTATAAAGCTTTGATGAAGAACTAATACATTAATTTTCATACAGTGCAAATCTCCTTCATAAAAATGACCAAAAAATCCAAGACTGAATGGGGCAATTTCAACCAATGGTCAAAACGCAAGTTTGTAAATTCAACTCATTTACATAAGAATGGGTTAATTTTGTATTCTTTTATACTTTTAATGGGTCAACTAAAGACTGAAAGTAAACGGGCATAACAGAGCGGCCAAAGTGTATTTTAAATGCAACCAAGAATATATTGTAATGATACATGTTATATGCAACCACACTCAACGCATTAAGTATTTATAAACAGATATAAAGATGGACAAAGACTTGTGTTTGGGTCAACCCAACACAGCCGAATCTGACCAAAATTATATTAGAAGAACCTTATAAGGCACTGAAAGATGAACTTACAGCCTTAATAACGATATATATACAACAGGTACATGTAGCAATTAATAGTATGTCTGCTGTCAGTTGGCCTGCTGAAGTGGATCGAAATTCATCCACTAAGTTTTTGTGCTCCATGAATTGAAATAAATAAATAAATAAATAAAAACCATAAGAACATGTTTTTTCTTGAACAAACCTGAGCAGACCCAAGCCCATTCCATGGAAGTCCACCCGAACATATTTTCCACTTGTGCTTTCTCAGTCCTTATTGACATGAATATGCATTGAAAAAAAATCTTCTTCTCTTTGCTATTTATATAAAGTCTAGATAGCTATTGTAATAGAAGTTGGTCAGAGATTAAATGCATGCCTGAGACACAATCTGATCACAAGATGAACGCATAGAGGAGATCCACGTTTGTATAAAGTCTATCCGCAAGTCTCCATGGCCTCCCCCTTTAAAAGTAACTGATGGAGGCATTGATTGCATTTGGTATGTTCACACGTACCTAAAAGCACATGAAACTCTTAGTACCTGGCGGATGATGGGTCAAAATGGGTAATTTTCTAGCTCGAGTCGCAAGCACAAACACTTCTTTTGTTCATTTTCGGTCTGCAAATGATCATCCGATCATCACTTGATCAATTTAGTACGGTCACATACACTTTAGAAATTATCTTATTTATGTTCCGATATTCAACAGATGATGAGTAATGGAGAGTACAAAAGTATTGAGAATAGGGTTGTCGTTAACTTTGAAGATGAGAGACTATTCAATTGCGGCATTTCAAAACCCTCATGTCCAAGTAATAAAAGTCTTTGAATTTTTTCGGCTCATAGCTCATAGTAATTGGGAACGGTACCATAATTTCTGGCTTCATCCTCTCTCTTTTTGGCTGATCTTGAGGCACAGGCAATGAGAGCAATGAACAAACAAACCTTTGCTTACCCGTGGCATGACAATGAAAAAAAAAACGAATAAAGCACACACATTACAGGTACACGTCAACGAAGGTACCATGATCACCATTACACTTTCACCTTCAACATGCCATTATCTATGGATCAAAACTAATGATAAGAAATTTATACCTTTTAGCATAAGGATCATGAATAAAGATTTTTACTGGTTTCACTTGTAATAAAATTCAACCAAATTATATGCGATAAACTCTACAGATGTCACGTATTTGAGAAAGCAAACATTACTCAAAAGAAACAATAGTTGTGTAATAACTGCATATGAGGTGACAATAACCCTAAACAAAAATCAACAATGAATCGCACAATTATGATCAAAATAAAGAAACTTATTGGAAATCAAAGATACCTGAGTAGATATCAATGGGTGTGTAATCAGCAGATATCACCATGAATAGTCTCTCAATATATATAACCCTAATTCACAAACCACAAAACCAAAAAAGCGAATAAAGAATAAAAAAAAATGCATGCTAGTCTTACTTCTTTTATGCAGCAGCAAAGAACATTAATATTTAACCCATTCATGCTGCAAGACAAAGGAAGATAAATCAATGGCAAGAAAAATCATTAGATACTAAACACGACATTAAAACCTATAAAAATAATGAACCCTATGATAATGAACCGTGATTTTTTTAACGTAGGTTTATATGTTTTATTAGGGTTACATAAGTTGTAGGATTCTCATATTTATCTCATTGGTCAAAAGTTGGTTGCATATGTATATAGATTTGGGCTTGCAAGATATATTCAAAAAAATGTGTTGGTCTAGTGGTTATCAAGCTTGTTAATGTTATCAACCTAAAGGTACAGGTTCGAATCTCATCGTGTTTATTTTTTAAATTCGAATTTTCTTAATAAAAAAATACTTTCGAAATTAATTATAAAAATGCAAAATTGGAAATTAATTAAAAAAACTGCAAAATAAATAAATTTAAAAAATAGCTTAGGTGGACACAATGTGATGACATGGCACATAATAAATTACTGGGCAATGAGGTGGCATTAATGACGTCATACGCCTCCTGTTATATATAATATATAGAGATATATAAGGATATGTGAAGTGAATCAGTTACTCCTCATTATCTTCCTGAAGACTTTTGAGTGACTCAGGAGAAATGCTCTTCATTCCAAGACGTGGGAGAATGAATTGAAACCGTTCTCTAGGAAGTGTCTTTGTGAAGCTATCAGCCAGCTGAAATTCCGTCCTTACAAAGTAGAGTTCCACAATTCCTTTTTCCACTTGTTCTTTGATGAAATGATGTCGAATATCAATGTGCTTTGATCTTGAATGCTGGACGTTGTTGCANATATATATATATATATATATATATATATATATATATATATATATATATATATATAACAGGAGGTGTTACACGTATAATGCCACCTCATTGCTCAGTCATTGCCATGTAATTCATTATGAGCCATGTCATCACATTCTGTCCATGTAAATAGAAAATATTTATTAATTAAATAACAGAAAATATTTATTAATTAAATTTGGAATAATTAATTTACTAAAAAATTCGGAGTTTATTTTTAAAAATTTTGCTACCTGCAAGGATCGAACTTAGGGTGTTTGTAACATTAATAAGCATGATAACCACTAGACCAAGATATTTTTTGATTATATTTTGAAAAACCAAATCTATAAACCTAGGCAACTAATTATTGACCATTTTGATTAGTTTGAAAAGTAATGTATTTCTCAAAAATTATATACCACATATCTATTCATTAATTATAGTTTCAAAACTTTAACCTAATCATATATCACGTTTTTTTTTTGACATAGTAAACCCTAATTTCCCCTTCTTTAATGCTCTATTATGTTCATAATTGTTGTATAACTTTTGTGCATATTATGTGTGTTTGCAGGTGAGACTATTATCAAGTCCTAGCAAGACTTAACTCCAGAAAATGCAAGGAAGATTTAATTTACGTGGAGTTGTACATAATCCTCCCCATAAACTAACCCTAATATCAGTTTTGATATATTCTGTTGAAGACGAGACTATGTAGAATGAGAAGATCTGGTAGCTATGTTGTTATTTTAAGTTTTTTTATAAAGCCTGCTTCATCAATCAAAAAATATTATCAAAACCTTAATATTTGTCACAGTTGCTTTTACGCATGTTCAATCCGATAAACAATCAATGCGCATCTATCAAGGTAATGGTCATGACTGTCGGTTGTTTCCCTAACCACTTGAAAATTTATATTGCAGCTTAATGCACACCTTTTCAATAAAATATACGGGAAGAGCAACCAAGGTACACAAAATATTTGCATCACAGTATAATGTTTGTTATCTTATGATCTTTGCATTCATATGGCCAATAATCCCATCAGGTACCCACATTTACTTTATATGTGAGGCGTTACATTACCAATCATCAATAACAAAATTCGTGTACTAGCCACATTAATCCAGCCACAAAATCATATATTTAACCTAATAAACATTATATGTGAATATAAAGATGATTGTTAGCACTTTTATGTCAATTATTGGTTGGATTTGTAACTACACCATCAAGTACCAATATTATATTTAACCTGATCTAAACAGCCCCCCCCCCCCATAGCCCAAATAACGGGCTAAACCTAACAGCCACCATAGCCAAGAAATTTCACTTGCAAATTGGGCGGGTTGGGTAGTGGTTCTTGCAGGAGAAAAGCATCATGAGTGAGAAACGTTTTAGACTCTGTCAAGCAGGAGTAAAGGGTTTGATCACAGCCGTTGATTAACTTGAACTAGGAAGAAAACTACACATGAGTTGTTTGGGAATTGTTACAGATGTGTTGGATGTGAAGACGCTGGAATCATTGTCGTTGAATCACAAAAGAGATGACAGTGCGTAAGAAGTTATATAAGGATTTGGCTGAGATGCATGACATGCCATTAAGTAGACGCAATTTTGATATAAAGTTACTCGAGGAGAAGGGAGCTTTATTGAAAAAATTGGTACCTCAAAAAATTGTTAATATGGTATGTTTTTTCAGGATTTATAGACAGCGATAGTGGTAATCATCTCAAAACGAGCTCAACCTCTACATCATATGACACTGAGTCAGAATGTATTTGGCAAACAGATAAGTTTTTAGTTTGAAGATTTCATGTACAGTACCTAAAACTCATTTAGGTATCTTTTTTTTTTCCTAATTATTTTTTTTGCTGCACTAAATTTTTGTATCAAGATAAGTGAAACCAAATGCAGATTTGATAAAGCAAGCTATTGGCGTATATAGTTACAGAATTGTATTTGGCCGAACTACAGTGAGACTGGATTGGAGACATCGTGTTTAGATGGCCATGGATGTAGGTTTTTTCCATATTGCTGCCCCTTTGAGCGCCAAAAGCTTCACCCCGACTGCCAGAGCCGCATGAGGTGAGGATCCTTTTTTTTTTTAACATTTTTTTGTTATATTCTTCATAAGTAATCTCGAGATTTCTTAAATATATTACGATGGTTCTGACTTTTTTAGAACGGCATATATACTAATCATATAAATATAAAATGCATTAATTGGTCCATTGGAAGCTCTTCTTCTAACAAAAATAAGTGAAGAAACATGGCCTAGCATTAGGATTCTTCTTCATCATGAAACTGGAAAAGCCATCTCTCGGTTCTCTAATGCACTTTCAGAGTTTGAAATTTATGAACAAGCCAAGGAAGATATATTTTCGAAACTGAAGAATCAAGCAAATAGGAATTGTAGAAGGGAAGGCAAGAGAAGAAGCCGCCAAAGTTCTGTACCACTTGAAGGATAGGTACAACATGCTTGCAGATATGAAATTCTGGTGTAATGTTAGTTTGCTGGAATATATACCTTTGCTAATTTATTTTAAACTTTGTAGGGCTGTGATGGTTTGGTTTTGTTGAACTCAACTGCAAATAACCAAGTAGGGTTGATTTTGGGCATCTAAAGGTCGCAGACTTTGGAACTAGGGAGCTACTAAAGGTGACCAAGACAGTCAAACAAGGAACTCGAAACTATTGGGACCACCAGCATGGGGTGGTTAGCTGTTCTGGGGTTAGCCCTTTATATCGCCCTTTTTGCCCTTGGAATGGGACCCCCTCCATGGACAGTTAACTAGGAAATATATTCTGGATCGCAT
The DNA here is from genome assembly GCA_014162995.1 of Artemisia annua. NCBI lineage: Eukaryota > Viridiplantae > Streptophyta > Magnoliopsida > Asterales > Asteraceae > Artemisia > Artemisia annua. Next base: position 25,955 of record LBNU01019098.1, read on the forward strand.
AGAGGGATATGTGGTGGAATGTCGGCTATGGTTAATTGGGTGTCAAATTTGAACGCGACTGCTGTTGGGACTTCTGTGACATTTTTAATATTGGCTGCGATTGTTGTTCTTGCGCTTGGTTTTGTGTTTGTGTTGGTAATTAATAAGCTATGTGGTTTTGTGTTTGTGTTCATAACTATGGCCATTTGATTGTGTAACAGTTTCTATTGTTGTAGGCATTTGTGATGCGACACAAAATAGCTACGCAGGCTCGCACACAGGCAGTGAGCATGTACATTCTATAGGGCAAACTTAACGAACAACTGCCAAAGGTATATTCAAGTGCCACTACATTCGGGTTACTGTATTCACACATGGAATATGCCCACCTGTTGATAACTGATTCAATTTAACTATGTGCCTCTTCCTTTTTCTTTTTTATCTTTTTTTCTTTTTTATTTTTACCTTTTTATTTTTTCTCCCATTTTTTTTACCAATTTTCTTTTTACTCATGTTCAGATTGTTTGTGTTCCTTGATTCTTCTTCTTTATTAATTTTCCAGGACCACCAGCAGATTAGGTATACTTGGGAGATTGTGACCAGGTTTGTCAGCAATGTCATGCGTTATTTTAGTACGGAGTACGCTTAAAAACCTATCGTAGGGCGGTACTAATTTAAATGCTACATGTGCTTTCCGTGTTTCTCACAGCATTGTCGTTTATTTTTTTAGGCGTTTTTAAATTTTTTAACGTCATATGGGTGGCCATGTATGTTGTCACAACGTTTCACGTTCTGTTATTTTGGTAGGTATACATACACGACCCAAAAATTTGAATACTCCTTCGTTGTGCTTTCAGCCCTTTCACCATAAAATCAAGTACTCAACAACTATTTGTAAAGCTTTGGCTATAAATATATGCCTGTTTAAATGTTTGAATTCAATGATCAAGTGCTATATGAATAGAATGAATTTTTCATGTGATTTACCATATTTACCTGGTCTAAATAGGAAATGAGTGGATATTGTTGGAACTTTCACAGGTTTTTTGATGAACAATGTTTGTATAACGTTGTTATGAATTTACACAGAATTGTTTTTACATATAAATAATCGACTTAAAATAATCTTGCTGTGGTTGTGGCTTATATAGCCAACGAACCGACACCATTAACAGACACAATCCTATTCTAAACGTTATTGACAGTTACCAACTTTCCATTTGACACTACATGTATCACACCTAAGCTTAGCCATCGGCTCAGTTTTGTTATGTGCATTTGCATTGTTCATGTGTGCTGGTCATTCGCGGAAAAGCTTTGTTCGCCATTTGAAAGCTTGCTACAGCTACGAATATGAAGAACCTGTTATAGAACTCAATAACGGAGGAATGACTCACGTGTTTTATAGTGATAGTGAAGATGATGATGATGAAGAAGAAGAATCCGTTTGGCAAAAGAATATACTCATGGGTGGAAAGTGTCAACTACCAGATTTTTCGGGAGTTATAATTTATGATTCTGAAGGAAATATTGCTCCTCCAAAACCAAGGCTTCTTGCTCTTACCTGGAAATAAAGACAGAAAAACAATAAAAATTAGTTGTCAAGTTCGGTTCATTTAGTTTTTAATTATCTGCACTTAGAAGTTTGTTTATTGCAGCTGTAAATGGATATCTATAAATTCAGATGTACCAGTTTCGTCATATCCATATTATGAAAAAAGATTATGCATTAGGTTAATTATCTAACTAGTAAAAATCAAATTAATTAGCTACCCAGTTTCATTAACACAATACACAAAACGTTTATATAAATATGATAAACATAAACCTTAAAAGGGACTTACTTTAGTCATGTGACTGGATCAACTAGACCTCACTGAACCCGATGAAGAACTCCGTCCCCTAAATCCCACAACATTAAGCTTCGAGGTTGATTTCCCAGCACCAGAATTTTGGCTAACCGTTCGAGTTTTCACACCAGTTTTTACTGAAGGTCGTGTCGAGCCACTCGGTTTCGAAAACGGTTTGGCAGACCCGGTACCTGTTGTTTTCTTAGATTTAGAATAGGTAGCTACTTTACCAGATTTAGGACCCGCTGAGCTTCTTTTGGTTGACGACTTCGAAAAGCCAACAACTTTATTACCGGATTTAGGTCCTGATGAGGTACGTTTGGTGGGTGATTTTGCACTTGAAAATGTTTTGTTGTTTTTCTGATCGTTGACTTTGACCGTCTTTGAACTTCTTCCTTTATTGGCTTGTAACTTTGGTCTGCTACTGTCTCTTCTAACATTATCTATAGTTAAAGATTCTAAGCTTTCGTTTTTCCTCATGGCTTCTTCAACACGGGTTGCTAAAGTCAGATCCTTTTTAGTAACGAGACTCGTCACCTTTCCTGAAAATTATAGAAAAACAGAAATTGTGAAGATAGTCCCTTTTACTCTTATCTTGAATTTTACAAATGATTAATGTTTTCATTTATGATTAAGATACAACGGTGTGAACAGAATGATAATCTAACTTTGAAACCAACTATTGACCGGTTTCCATGTTAACTACCATTTCAGAATCTTACGAATTTGACCCATAACCCGTTGCAGCCAAATTACCTTTACAATGACAATGAAGAAAAATCTTGTTGATTAAAATAACACTGGAAAGTGCAAATTTGTTAGTTTAGTATAAAAGTTTATATACAAAGAAAATATTGCAATTAATTACTATGGGACACCAACAAAGAATATAGTCGACGGAAGGTGGGATGAGAGTAACAAATACATGTTTTACAGGAGGAAAAATAAACAAAAAGTACCTTTTGCACCCATGCGGGCAGTCCTGTTGGAACTTTCACAGGTTTTTTGATGAACAATGTTTGTATAAAGTTGTTATGAATTTACACAGAATTGTTTTTACATATAAATAATCGACTTAAAATAATCTTGCTGTGGTTGTGGCTTATATAGCCAATGAACCGACACCATTAACAGACACAATCCTATTCTAAACGTTATTGACAGTTACCAACTTTCTATTTGACACTTTTGGTCCTAATCTATAAAATACAGATACTACACTTTAACTTTCTAATTTGACCCATTTAACCCAAAGTTTGGGTTAACTATCAACACTCCCCCTTAAACCAAACTTTGGTTTTTAAGGCAGGTCTTCAACTTGCTTTGACTTGCTTTACAACAATGTAGGTTCTTCGTCCTCTGAGATGAGAAATGCTTCTTGCTCTTTGTCTTTCTTCTTGTCTTTCCATTTCGTGCATTCGTTCGCGAAGTGTCCATGCTCACCACATTCATAACACCTGAGCTTGCTTTTGTCTATCCTTTCACGACTAGTACCTTTTCCATAGCTACTCTTGTTTTTGGTGAAGTTTCTTCCATGTCCTCTACCACCTTGATTATTTGAATTTGCCAATAGAAGTTCGTTTTGATAATTGTCTTCTGGTTCGTCTTGACTTTTGAGTCGTTCTTCAAAAGCTGTTATTCTTCCTACGGCTTCTTCAAATTGCATTGTATCAATCTCTTGATATTGTTCAATAGACGCCACAATCGGTAGAAACTTCTTTGGTAC
>LBNU01019098.1:29826-95653 GCA_014162995.1 Artemisia annua
TGTTGGAACTTTCACAGGTTTTTTGATGAACAATGTTTGTATAAAGTTGTTATGAATTTACACAGAATTGTTTTTACATATAAATAATCGACTTAAAATAATCTTGCTGTGGTTGTGGCTTATATAGCCAATGAACCGACACCATTAACAGACACAATCCTATTCTAAACGTTATTGACAGTTACCAACTTTCTATTTGACACTTTTGGTCCTAATCTATAAAATACAGATACTACACTTTAACTTTCTAATTTGACCCATTTAACCCAAAGTTTGGGTTAACTATCAACAAGTCCTTCCAGTCCGATGAAGGTAGTCAATCTAAAATGCAAACAAAACAAAGATTCACTTCCCAACTCCCAAAAAGTATTATGATCCAATTATGAAGAATGCTTAGAGCATCATAAGAAAAAGCTTACAGAATTTAAGGGAAAGTCAAACATAATAACAGTAGCGAGGTTGTTTTCACTTAGGAAATGGTCCACAGCACGACTAGAATTCAATGTATTACAAAATACCATCACTCTATTTCCCTTTGCTAAACTTGGCTCAAGAACCTACATCAACATCATCATTTAGTCATCTAATAAATTTATCTTTTGTTTATCATCAAATAAATTTATCTTTTGTTTATAGTCGTCATTAATGAATTTCATAAGTGAAGCTTGTATTTTCCAAGTACCTTCTTTATAAAAGTATTGCATTAGCAATAGAATAGAAAAAAGAGATAAAGAGCAGAAAACGCACACACATAAGTCAAAGTTAAATGTCCTTCAGAGTCAAAGAAAGTCATTCAGCTTGTTTAATACGAGTTGCTCACTAACATATTGGTAGAAAACAGTTCGAATTCAAAAAGAAACAAGACTGAAGGAAGAAGATTAATACCTGTAACAATGCTTCCAACTTGTTTTCAGCACCTGACAGTTTAATAAAATCATGCCGGGCAGCAGCAACCTTTTTATGCAGAGTCGACGTACGAATATGTTCAATTCCTTGAAACTCCTCATCAACTAGCTTTTGCACGCCCTGGGATACATTTGAACAGATTAATTATTTAATTGGTATATAGGTTTCTTTTTAATGATGAACTTGATATAGCAGTATGGTAAAGAAAAGAAGAAGTTATTAGCATACATTTGTCATTGTTGCAGTAACCAAAACAGTTTGAAAACCAAGACAATCTGCCTTTAGTGCTCGGTTTTTCAATGGGGCAAGAAACTTGCGGATATCCGGACCAAAACCTTTATCAAACATTGTGTCTGCCTCATCCAACACCTAACATAAAACCATCATATCAGAAATAACGCAAACAATACTTTAATAAGTATTCATTATAGGATTTTTTTTATTTTTTATTTTTGATTATTATTATTATTTTTAATTGCACCGAACTTTACTCATTTGATTTGTCAAAAAATAAGCTAACAGGGGAAATCCCGGAAGAAATACTCAGTTTAAAGAAGTTGAGCAAATTGTTGCTACTTGTGAATTCGCTGTCGGGAAAAGGGCCTAAAAGTGTCTGAAATTGTCAGTCGTCGGTTAGATTAAGGCTTGGTGAGAATCAGCTTTCGGGTCATATTCCTAGGGAGATCGGGCAATTTCCAAACCTCGTGTTTCTTGATTTGTATACTAATCATTTTTCAGGTTTATTGACACATGAGCTAGGTAATATTACAGTTCTTGAGCTTTTAGATGTTCATAATAATCATATAACAGGTGAAATCCCACCTGAGTTGGGTGAGTTAGTGAATCTTGAGCAGCTTGATTTGAGTCAAAACGGGTTCATGGGTCAAATACCATTGAGTTTTTGTAACTTTAGTTACTTGAATAAACTCATACTCAACAACAATCTTTTAACAGGTTCGATCCCATCATCAATAAAAAAACTTGCAAAAGTTAACACTTCTTGATTTGAGTTCAAATGGCCTTTCGGGTCAAATCCCGACTGAGATCGGGTCAATTACGAGTTTGACTATCAGCCTTGACTCGAGCTCAAACAGGTTTCAAGGCGAAATTCCTGAGTCAATAAACGGGTTGACTCAATTACAATCACTTGATCTTTCACACAACTCGTTTCATGGGAAGATACTAATCTTGAGTTCACTCACTAGCCTCACTTCCCTAAATGTTTCCTACAATAATTTCACGGGTTCAATCCCATCCACACCCTTTTTTCGAACTCTAACACCCGAATCATTCATCCAAAATGAAGGTCTTTGCGAATCAGCAGACGGGTATTCGTGCTCTTCACGAACACCAACAAGAAACGGGTTGAAATCAGTTAAAACAGTAGGTTTTAGTGGTACTAATCATTGCATTTGTTACCCTTGCGGCAGGGGCCACGTGGGTCTTTGTGTCAAGGAACCATAAGTACATGATCAAGAATTCATTAAACGACTCAAACCCTGATTCTCGTGGTGACGATTTCTCATACCCATGGACGTTTATACCCTTCACAAAGCTCGGGTTTACTATTGATAACATTTTGGAATGCTTAAAAGACGAGAACGTGATAGGGAAAGGGTGCTCGGGGGTCGTTTACAAAGCTGAAATGCCAAATGGTGAAATCATTGCGGTAAAGAAACTCTGGAAAACAAAAAAAGATGAAGAACCCGCCATAGATTCCTTTGCAGCTGAGATACAAATTCTTGGTCATATTCGACACCGGAATATTGTCAAACTTTTGGGCTATTGTTCTAATAGAAGTGTGAAACTTTTGCTTTACAATCACATTGCTAATGGGAACTTGCAACAGTTGTTGCAAACTAACAGGAATTTGGATTGGGAAACTAGGTATAAGATTGCGGTGGGGTCTGCACAAGGGCTCGCGTATCTTCATCATGATTGTGTGCCAGCAATTCTTCATAGAGATGTTAAGTGTAACAACATACTTCTTGATTGTAAATATGAGGCTTATTTAGCAGATTTTGGGCTCGCGAAGCTTATGAGCTCTACAAATTATCAGCATGCCATGTCGAGGATAGCTGGATCGTACGGATACATTGCTCCAGGCAAGTATTTATTTTCCTCATTGGATTTGGCTTTTCGCTCATAAAATTGCGTTAACTATTCAGTTTCTTTTAATTACTTATCTGCATCTTTTAATAGAATTATGTTTATTTTCTGCAGAATATGGTTACACGATGAACATAACAGAAAAGAGTGACGTCTATAGTTANNNATCAAAAATGATGTTTATAACTTCAAGCGGTAGAAGCACGTCCAAACAACATTTCTTGCAATATATTCATACATTTTTATTATAGCTGATTATATGATTTCACATGTCTTGCATCACTTTCCCTCCCAACGATCCTCCAATAGACCCCTCAATGAAATGACACAATATACACTATTTTCCTAATTCTACCAACAGAAATGAACTACTAACAGAATGCAAAATTAAACTACTTAACGAGGCTAATTGACTAATCAATCTACGTACCCGAGATACACGCAACAATTGATGGATGATAAATCATGAACCCCATACACTTCAAAGCCTGTGCAGCACTGTAACGACACACACGCATTAGTAATAAGTACCAAGGGGTTGTTTGTTTAAGCTTATTCTTTGGCTTACGAGCGTGTGTGGTTTCGGATTATGTCTCATAAGCCCAATTTCTCTGGCTTATTTTGAAACTTGTGGGCTTATATAAGCTTAATAAACTTATATAAACTCATACATTTCAAAATAAGCCAGAAAAATGTGCTTATAAAACACAAGCTGAAATCACATAAGCTCGTAAGCTTAGAACTTAAGCGTGTTTGTCTAAGCTTATGTTTTGGGCTTAGGCTTATATTTGATAAGAGGCATATATAACAAATAAGCTCAAAAGCCCATGTTTAGTGTTTGGCTTAACTTACTATAATTAATGAACTAAAACGTGTAACTATTGACCGAGGGTAAAAATGCCTTTTATATAACATCTCTTATATAAGCTCACCCCTTCTCAAATAAGCCACAAATTTGGGCTTATCAAAACTCCCCTCGTATAAGCTCAAACATGTAAGCTTATCCAAACACTTAATCATGCTTATTTTTGTCAAATAAGCTCATAAGCCCCTTAAACAAGCTAATGTGAAGCCCTCAAACTTTTTCGGTATTTCAAAACTTGTGGAATTATATAACCTTAATAAACTTATATAAACTCAAAATAATCCGGAAAAATCGGATTACAAAACATAACCCGAAATCGCATAACCTCATAAGCTTAAAACTTAAAAGTAACAACATTAAAATAACAAATTCAAAACCTTACATTTCCTCATCATCATCTGAAACATCACCCACCATTAACTCCAAAAGAGCATGACACGAATCAGCCATCATTTTAAGAATCTTTTCATCACTAACTGAGTGTTCTTGAAGCTGCAATAAAGTTGAATAAAGGTTCGATTTTTCTGATTTCGAGTTGGAATTAACACAAGATAACAAAAGGGTTTTCATTTCATTCAATTGGGTTGCTAAATCAACCATCTTTTTTTAAAAAAATTAAGGGATTTTTTATGGGTCGATTTTTGGCTCGAATGAACCCTAATTTGTTTGAAAGAGGGGTTTTTGTTGGCTTCAATTTTCGCGCCAATAAAGTAAAATATGAAATTTACTCCGAAGCCCTCAAGCTTTTTATCAATTGTATTTGTGTATAAGTTTTATTTGCTTTTTTAAGCGGAAGCAGTTTTGTGTTATCACTTATTTGCTTATGTTTAGGCAAGTAAAGCCGATTTTGACAAGTAAACAAGGACATGCTTATTTCTTAGCTTTTTTATGCCGAAATAAAAATTAATTTTTTTCGAGCATAATTAACTTTAACCTTTTATTTGCGTTTTAGATTTGTGTTAAACAAGGACATGCTTATTTCTTAGCTTTTTTATGCCGAAATAAAAATTAATTTTTTTCGAGCATAATTAACTTTAACCTTTTATTTGCGTTTTAGATTTGTGTTATAGCATAATCTCAGTTGTTATTACTTATTTGCTTATTTTTTTTTTTTGAACGGCAATTGTGGCTACATGGCTCCTAGCCCAGAAGGCGTAGCGAGCCCACACAACCAGGTTGGGTCCAGCCCAGAAGGCAATAACACCCTTCCCTTTATACACGCGAGAGGAAACCCCTATCGCCCTAGACAAGACTCGAACTTGAGACCTTTCCTAGGAGGGTAAAACCTCCGTACCGCTAGACCAAAGGCCTTTTGGTTACTTATTTGCTTATTACAGGTAAATAAAGCAGATTTTGATAAATAGTTGAAGAGCTTCTTATTTCTTGGGATCATTTTTAATTTTCCGAAATAAAAACAACTTTTCTCAAACATACTTTATTCGATTGAACCCTTAGATACGATAATTCTTTAAAGTGTTGTTGCCTTTCCTCTGTTACAAAATAAGTAAATTCAAACGCTATCTCTATAAGTGTTCTTGATAAGCGGTTCATAAGTAATTCTTTATTAAACAAGAAAAATGAATAAGCCATCTCAAACACCCTGACAGTCTAATGATTCAAATAACATGAGAGACTTATTTTGTAATATGGATATTTTGTAACAAGGTCATTTTTGTATAAATAACGATACTTGAGGGGTTAAAGTGAAAACTTATGAAGATAGTCAATGATTTGAGTACAAAATAAGTGAACTTAAGAGTTAAGACCATGTGTAATAGAGAGAATGAAGATGCGTGCTTGGCAATATGGCACCCTGAAAACGTGTCGACCATTATTACACTCACAATTCACCGCGCGTCTTGGATGGGAAAAAAAGCAAGACTTGGTCGTGCAAACGACCGAGTCGTGTGAGGTTTGTTGCGTGTGTGGGTGTTTTTATTAAATGATTTTTGTGAGGTATATTTATGATTGAAGTATGTTTTGATGGTGAAGTTGGTTGTCTTATTACACTAACTTGGGACCGAATAAAATTGTTAATTGACAATCTTTTCTTTTTAGTGGTAAAGTCACGTACACATTCTACACTACAAGTTTCTCCATGACAAAAGGTTGAGGAGAACCTTGATTACACTTCGATACGACTAGACCAATGCCCGCTTTTAAAATAATAATAATAATAATAATAATAATAATAATAATAATAATAATAATAATNTGTTTTGATGGTGAAGTTGGTTGTCTTATTACACTAAGTTGGGACTGAATAAAATTGTTAATCGACAATCTTTTCTTTTTAGTGGTAAAGTCACGTACACATTCTACACTACAAGTTTCTCCATGACAAAAGGTTGAGGAGAACCTTGATTACACTTCGATACGACTAGACCAATGCCCGCTTTTAAAATTAAAATAATAATAATAATAAAATAGAAAAATAAAAGAAAATTCACTAAGATATATAGAGCACAACAAAACAATAACTTACTGAAACATGGTATAGATCTATCATAGTGATTCTGAAGTTACAATTGTTGGCTTGCATCTTGCACCTTTTTGACAAAAGACAGTAACTAATAATCACAAAGTTTATAAATAGTTGAAAAGATATTGGAACCAATAATGGTCAATCATCTACTATTATGGTAACTAGCAAATCAGCTGAGCTAAATTAGCAAAATTAGGCCACAAGCAAGGTTCTTATAACTCGAGAAAACATGGTTTGTCCCCATGACAAGTGGTCCAAATGTCTACCAAGCCTCGTTGTCTAGCAATTCAAGGCTTCCTACACACATATCCATTTCAATAGTGAAAGAAGAATCTAAAGAACTCGTAAGTCTTGAACGCACTCCAGTCTCGGGATTATAACTTTCGAAATCACTACGGTTGGTCAACCCGAAAATACTATATGCTCCTTCAGAATTAGGATTCGTAAAGTTGTAGGGCTTGGACCAAGATGCGACATTCTTATACTCTTTTCTCACCCATATCCAATTATCATGACCATCGTTGGATATTACAGCTAGACAACCTTTGATGATCGTTAATTGTACCATTACCCAACTAGGTTGCGGCAACTGAATGCATGTCAAAAACACGAGTACTCAAATTGAATGTCAATATACAATGATGGATGTCAATATTATCGGATTGATATCTAACCACCCAATGTAATGTTCGGTTGACAAAACACGCGAATGGTGACTTGACGTTATCATAATAAAATGTAGTAGGGAGCTGAATTGCATTCCATGAGTTTGTCTTCATGGAGTACATATGTGAAAATTTTGCAACTCCACTATATTTACATAATGGTATGCCTACAATCTTGTAATCATCCGTTATTGCGTCAAAACCAAATCCAGGTACTACAAATCCAAAAGGATGACTAGGAACATTTAGTTTGCGCCTAATTGAAGGGTTCCATAGACATAATGAACTTTTCCGAAGAGTGCCAATAAGAGGCACTTCTTTCTGAATCACACATATAATTCCATTACATGAACCAACAATATGGAAATCTATGCTCGAGAAGTTGACAGATTTCAGGCTAGTGTAATGGTCTTCCGGATCTAATCTATATAAAATTCCATGATCATTTTTTTGGTAGTGATATTTTTGTCTCACAATGACTTTTTGCGGAGTTTTTGCAGATCGATGAGCATGCATTCTGATGAAATTACAGCTAGAAATACGAGCAAACCATGATTTAGAGAGAGATCTATAGTGAATGAGTGATTTGATTGGCAACATTCCACTGATTTCGACAATCAAGTCGTCACATAAGTGACATAACATTGTACGATTCTACAACAGTTTTGGAAAACATATTTACATTAATAATCACATAAATAGAAACTTGAAGTGGTTTCAAACTCGAAAGAATAGAGATGTCTTATATTATCAAAACCTAATTGAAACTTAACAAATAGTTTACCTTGCGTTTCCTCGAGACATGGCAACCACGAGATGTCAAACTTCGAACTTTCTCCAAGAGTTTTCTTATGATGTATTTTTTCATCTCTTCTTAGAATGAATTAAATCACTAGCATGTAGTTTAGAATGTCGAAGTACCTATACGAAAAATATAAGAAATTAATATGCAAAAGCTGCAAAAGCGAAATCAATAAGAAATTTAACAATAACCTAAATCTTTGGTTCGTTCTCAAGAACAAGCAGAAAACCTGGAAATCGTATGTAGGATTTCGATCTAGGGCTAGCCACATTATTATTTCTTGTGCTATACTTTAACTAAGGCCCATATGATTTATTTATTCGTCAAATTTGATTTTAGTTATAATTTGTTTTAGTTTTGCTCCCCAAAAAGATATAAAAGTCTAATAATGGCCCAGTAGTTCTTAGTACATAAGAATTGAAAACACACACACACTAGAATAATTCAAGATTGAAAACTCAATAAGAGAAAGATAGATATATGTTTATACGTGATCATCATAATATTCCAAAGTCGACGTTTTGTAGTTTATTTGAGCAGCAAATGGTGTCCCTCTTCTTGTACCCCCAGAATCCACAAGTACCGGTGGAGGCCCAATAAACCACCCTACCCCTTGATTATGTAACAATCACAATGGTATTGTTGAAGCTTGCTTGAATATGAATAAGTCATAGCCTGCTAGAGCGAGGAACCGCCAAGCAGCTCTTCCTATGAGGAAATGTAAGTATAGCGGTGTTCGTAAATTCTTTGTACGTGATATGAAGCTACTTAGGTGCTATTTGTTTGTATAGCAAAAAGCACACAAATATAATAGCCATTCACATAGTCTTACTGTAAACCAGCTAATAATCATTACGGTTAGTCACGCGACTTACACTCTCTAATCCTTCACATCCACAATTTGTAAAAATTGCAACGCTTAGATCAAGATGCAACATTACTGTAGAATCGATGCACAAGTTGTTTCACAGGTTTATTTCATAATCTAATTCAGAACAAGGCACAAGATTTGACAAGGAATTGATTCATTTATTAACCAATATAACAGTGGTTATATTGTTACAAAGACACACTAAAAACGTTTACATGTACTAAACTATATATAGGAGTCAAATGGGTATGACCCAAAAGACATGACTGTTGGAATGGTCATGATACAAAAGACACAACCTTTCGGTAATAACTAACTTTCTACAGAAATAACTAACTTAACCGCCATTCGGTTCTTAAGTTTCTATTGAACACATTTAGTCCTTCATCTTTCAAGACATATGCAATTATAGGGTCCAACATTTTCCCCCCTAATTGCTTAAGTCTTGTTCTTCGAATCTTCATCTTCTCCGCGTCTCTTTCTTTCCTTCTTCCTGTCTCATCGTGTTGTTGTTGTTCGTTTACACGTTGTCTTTTCCTTTTGTTTTGTGTCCAACTTGGTTACCGGTGTGTGTGCGCCCTAGACTTCTTTGTCTCGGCTTCTTTCTCCAAAGAACTCTCAAGTTCTCGGTAAACAACAAACTTATTGTTTCGTTGTTTTTTTTGTTTCCAAGTCTACGTGAACACAAAGTCCCAAATACCCTCGGTATTTGTCCCAAAACAAACAGGTTGTTTGTTTTCTTTCTACTACTTCGACGGTAGTATGTCAACAAGTAAAGCGTTTGCTTGTGTCCTTGTTGCCCTCGTTGCTTGTCCGCGTTCCACAATACTCCTTCTTCTTTGTTCCACACCGTATCTACACAACAACCTACGAGAATACTTGACGGTATTCCCTGTGAACAAGTGATCAAGTTTGTTCCTGTTGTCGTCCCTTGTATTGCGAGCGTATTCCAAAACAATCCTTGATTGTTTCTTTTCTTCTATCGGTACCTTTTCTAAATCCCAAGCAACTTCCTTCTTCCAACGTGTTGCGCTTGCAACAGTGGGTCTCTATCTTTCTTTGACGTCAAACTTTTCAAACTTTGTTGCGATAGATAGCAACAAATAGGCCTCCTTTCTTTGTTGTCGCGTGATGTAAATCACCAACAAAGGTCTTCTATAACATTGTTCTTTCTTCTTGCTTCAAACAGCATCTACTCTTGTTCCACGCTATGTGTCAAGAGTCTTCCCTTCTTTGTTGTCACGCTATTTCAGTGGCCAACAGGGGTTCCAACAATATTGTTCTTATGACATCGCGTGTTTCCTGTTTTGAAACAGAATTCAGCATGCTTCTTTCTTCTTCTGTTATCGCGTGATGTAAGTCACCAACAACGTTCCTGTACAGTTTTCTTTCTCCTTCCCTTTGTCGTTACTTTCAGTCCCAACAAAGTTTTCTCCCACCAACGTTTGGTGTCAACGTTTGTTCCTTCAATCTTTGTTGGATTGAAGTCGTTGCTATCTTGCAACTATCGTTGGTTCTGATCGTGCACTATCTTCCCAACAATCCTTGGTGTCTTCCCTTCTTGGTCTCTTGATCCTCTTGATCAAAAAGTTTGAATCAATTCTTGCAATCTTTGTAAACCATCGGCTCTGATGCCATGTTGATATTTCACAGGTTCCAAAATTAATATTCCAGGATCGATACAAAACAAGAATGACAAGAATATGATTCATTATATTAACAACATAACAGTGGTTACATCGTTACAAAGAGACACACACTAAACGTTACATTATGACTCCTATATATACTAGTCGAATGGGTATGACCCAAAAGACATGACTGTTCGAATAGGTGTGTTCCAAGAGACACAACCTTTCGGTAATAACTAACTTTCTACAGAAATAACTAACTTAACCGCCATTCGGTTATTAAGTTTCTATTGAACACTTTTAGTCCTTCATCTTTCAAGACATATGCAATTATAGGGTCCAACAATGCAAGCCTATGATAGAGTGTTATTCAATTAGATTTTCAGTACACATCAGTATAGCAAGTATAATGATTCAGAGGATGGTGTGGCGGTAAGGTCTTTAGGGAAGTAAACTTATGAAGCAATCAGGGGGCTGGGTGGCTAATGAGTTAGATTAGTGTTCAAATAACACTAATGTGGTGTGATATTTGTTTATTAGGCTATGAAGATCAGAGGCTGAAAAAAAAACAGGGAATAACAATAGTATTCCTGAAAATTGTCCAAAAATGTAGTCTCTAATCCTTGAACATATCTCTAAGGAGTCTTCGAGTTCAAGACAGTCATTGTCAAATCTGATGGTTATTGAAAGTCATCAGGGACTGAAGTCATCAGGTGTAAAAGGTGCGATAAAATTTTACTGTCTGAATGTTTTTTGGGCCTAGCCGAAAAGGTTGAAACAGATTGGGAGATAAGTTGGAAAGAGTAAATTGCTCGACAAATGCATTTAGTTTACTAACCTAACAAGGGCGAAATAGTAGTACTTTTACTACTGAACCCACAACCCAATCTGAACATGATGATTGAGAGGAAAAATCCTGTTGAAGCTGAATTTAGCACAAATGTGTTGTTAATTCAGAGGAAAATTCCTGTTGAAGCTGAATTTGGGAGGGTAGAGTATGTATCAAGGTGCTCATGACGTGTTAAAATCAAGCAATTCAGAGCATTAGTGTTTTAATCAGATAGGGAAAGATATGGTGTATATATGATATTGTGTCTATGACATAATGTCCCTAAAACACGAGTCTCCAAAATGGAATTTGATCAGCCAGAAAAAAAATTTGATTTAAAAAAAAAAAAAAAAAAAAAGTTGATTTACATTTGAGAGTGCTTGATGGTGGTTATGTTATTTAAACTTGGAAAAAAAATAACTAAACCGATCAAATAATCGAACGGACCAATGGAGCAAACGTCACTTAACAAGAGGCAATTCCTCATTTCGGTTTGTTTGCCTTTTCAGATGAACAAAACCCTATAGATGACTACGAAGGGTCAAAGCTGGCCAACAAGCTTGCAAGGGAATTCAAGGTAAATTTGTTTTATTATAATGTTTGGCCATATATTAATATTTATCTCTAAGATAATAAATTGTAGTCACAAACCAGCCAGAAAAGGTGTAGTTAACTACGAACTCTTTGCATCCCAGTGTCCCATTGCAACTAATCTTTTACTTCATCAAACCTTTATTAATGGTAAAATACGATTTCTACTGTTTAGACATAAACTTACATTCTAAAAACTTAGCTTTTGATATTGTATTGTTCATGATCAGGTGTAATGAAGTGGGTCGGTAGATGCTTTGTGAAAATTATCCGGTAGATGCTTTGTGAAAATTATTGCACGGGTTGGCGTGAACACTTGAATTTTCGAGTCTAAACCGAATAANGTAGTTAACTACGAACTCTTTGCATCCCAGTGTCCCATTGCAACTAATCTTTTACTTCATCAAACCTTTATTAATGGTAAAATACGATTTCTACTGTTTAGACATAAACTTACATTCTAAAAACTTAGCTTTTGATATTGTATTGTTCATGATCAGGTGTAATGAAGTGGGTCGGTAGATGCTTTGTGAAAATTATCCGGTAGATGCTTTGTGAAAATTATTGCACGGGTTGGCGTGAACACTTGAATTTTCGAGTCTAAACCGAATAAGTTTTTAAGAAATTACATCATCATTGACCCTTATGAATTTTGAATTTCATGAGGCTACAACAACATGCTATGTGACGTTACATCCGAATGTCAATTGGTTAGGGGGGAGTACTTTGCATATAGCGACAAAGCAGATAAAATTTCCATTATTAAAGATCCAAATTAGTCAAGAAGCTGGGGGAGTTTTGCTTAAGCAAGGCGGCTAAATGTTCGGTACTCTATATTGATGTAAACTGGGGGATTTTTAGTTAAGTAATGCCAAATTAGTATTTAACATTTTGAAGTTGTTCGTTCAAACCTACTATTATTTGTTATAATTTTTTTAGTTTCCCTTTTCACATTATACCAATGGAATAACTATTTCTACCAACTAAATGTCCATCTTATTTAGCTAAATGTGCCATCAAGCACTTCTTTCCCTCAAGTCGAACTATTTCTACCTATTTCAAGTTTTGAAGTACTTAAGCCTTTTTCACATGGACAATTGTATGTGGTCGTTTAAAAGTCAAAAAAAAGAAAGGATTGAAGATCGTATGTAGCGACAAGGATAATTACGCAAATTGCAGAAACAATGGTGTCTACAAAATAGTTATTTATATGATATAATTCTATGATTGATATTATATGTTCGATGTATACTGATAAATTTCTTTCACATGATTTATACTTCAATTAATTCACTTATTTTTTAATTTACAATTTACGTATATCCATAGATCATTGTCTTCATTTATTTATATGTAAATAAACTCATGAAGCTAGCCCGCCCATTGGGAGAGAAACTGCTTTAAGTAGCTGTTGATTAATCTCTTTATACGATTTTGTGCTATTGCATTCTATGTGCGCTTTCAAAAGTTTACGATATGATGTTTTTCTAATAGACTCGTGGACCAAAGATAGAATCCGATTTTGCTCATTATGTTTGATGTATAAACACGATAAAAGGTTAGTCAAGGCCTCACATTGCAAGAAAAAAGGTACATCTAATAAAATTTATGCAGAACATCAGGTTAGTCAAGGCCTCACATTGCAAGGAAAAAGGTACCAGTTGCAAAAAAGGTTAATCTGAGAATATACGTTAATATATACGTTTTATGTACCTGATTTATAATTCAAATATATTGATAATATGTCATATGAACTGAACTACTATTAAATGTGTAGGTTGATTACGAAGTATAGGCCTACCATGATTGTGCTCTCTGTTGTGATACACGCCTCAAAACAAACCAAATTCGTTGGACATTAACTGGTGCTTCTAAGGTAAAACAATATTACGACAATAAGAATATTCGGAAAGGGTCGCACAATAACAGCGTAGTGATCATGAGAGGTAATTGGGATATAACATTCTATTAATGTGCTTTCAAAAGTTTAAAAGCTTAAACATTGCTTTATGATCCTTTTGAGAATTATGAATGACATAGTGACCACATCATTCAAGAACACCCCCACCTAAACAAAAAAATGCAATGCAAGCTTATAATTCTAAAAGATCACTAATATCCAAACATAAGTGAATTAAAATGTAAATTATAAAGCATGCCCGCCCATCGGGCGGGGCGTAGTATATATATATAATATATATATATAATATATAGTAGTATATAGCTTAGCGATAGTATATATAAGGCGTATATAGGATATACTACTATATATAACTATATATATACTCATAGTATATAATATAGTATATAAACTACTTCACTGATATAATACTCCTAAACAAATGTACACGCCTAACAAAATAAATATGGGCCAAAATTTAAACAAGACTTATTGCTATAGGAACTAAACTTGGAAATAATCAATCCTACTCCATAAAACACGGCATCAATTTTATTTAACCTTATCACTTCACACGCTCCATCTCATCACAATTAAACCGTATCTTTCACCAAGACTAAACCCTAAAAACTCTCAAAAACAAGAAGCGGCTGCCATTCTATTTTCTCCATTCTCATCCGAAAATCAAAGTTGCAAGGGGTGTTTGTAATCGTAGTTTTGGTGGTGTTTGAACGTGATAACTTCTGTTCGAATAGGGGGTTTGTTCACGGGTTTTAGCTGTTCGAAAAGGTTTTAGTTTGGTTCGAATTCAGTGTAGTTCCTTGGTCCTGGTTCTGTTTTCAATCCGACCCAAAGGTATCGCATACAGTCGTCCTTGTTCTCTTCTCATTTTGATCCTTATATAAACGTCTAAACATGTTACCTAAAGTCTATACGGATCAGCTAATATATATATGTATGAATACGATATAAAAGCCACATAAAAATAAAAAAAATGGAAATCGATATATATGTATGTGCATGGTTCAGATCTGTCATATTTGTGAATAAGAAAACTATATGTATGCATGGATATATTTCGAATCAAGAATAAAATCAACCGCATGGAAGTTTAAATGAATCTGCATGTGCATATGTATGTTATTCGAATGGATAAAACATGGGTGGGGTCCGAATTAGTTTTGGTCGTGTAAGGGTTGTACGAGGGTGTGTTTTGTCACACCCTGAATTTACCTGTTATATGGCAGCGGAATGGAATACCTGGGTGTAACGAACAGGGCATCTCATACAAGGTTATATTGAACGACCTAAAGTGTCGTTTTGAAAATACATCGTTTGATCATTAAAACATTCAGAGTTTACAAAATAGGTCCCATAATGGTGTTACAAGTTCATGAAAAATAGTTCAACTTGATCAAACGTTACATAAGTGCATAAAATGAAAGGTAAGACGCGTCGACTCTTCGACTCCATGATGGTCCATATGCAAGTCACATGTTGTTATCTTAGTAACCTGAAAATACATTGCTAAAACGGTCAACAATAATGTTGGTGAGAAATCATAGGTTTAGGAAAATGAATGTTATACGATAACCATAAATATAAGTGTATGACTACCCGTCACATGATTGTATGACTACCCGTCATATGGTTGTAAAATTGTACAATATTACTTAAGCTCATGACCCCGAAGCTAGACTGTAGGTAATGCCCCAAATGGAGTGCTTTGCCAAACACTTGGAATGATCAAATGAAATGCATCCGCTTGACTGTTGGTAACCCCAACACGGATGGAGGCGTCACCCTCAATAGATCTATCCACTCACTCTCGCTTAAATACAATTAACGGTTCATGATGGTGGGGACTTAAAACATGGCAATGTAGTAACTTAAGTAATGTATATGGATTTGATACTTAGGCTCGTATGAAAAATGGTGCAATGTATTCTCCCCCGTGGGATTTGAAAACAATAAAAATGTAAACGGGGCTATGAAAACTCACCTCAAGGAATGGCACAATATGGAATGTATGAACTGAAGTAATGAGGTGCAACTCCTAGCCGCAACCTAAAATGAATGCATGTAATCTACTTTAGATTATGAAATGGGTTCATGTATGCACTTGCACTATAATCTATACCACTCGTTTTGTATTCAAAATATATATTGTTGGCGAAAATATAAATTACATCTTCGTATAAGGTCATGGTGATTATTACATGTTTATATGGTTTAATAATGTTATACGGTAGTTATATAGGGAAATATAATGAAATTTAGCTTTTAGACGTAAGATACAACACTTAGTCAATTTTTGAAATACGGTTAAAAATGGCTTCGGAAAACTAGTTGTAAATCAGTGAATATTGAGAGTTAGGAAATAAAATTGGTATTTCTGGAAAGCCTAGCACCAAGCCTCAAAATGTTCAGGAGTGAAGTTTTGCTCAAAGTGTCTAGATTTTATGCTAAATGGTCGAGAAGTATGGTATTTTAGGCTAAAGCTGCCATTTCTGGGCAGTTTTTATGAATATTTGGATGGCTGTAGATTACTCATCTTAAGTCCAAATGACGAACGGCTTTTTGATTTGAAAACTAGGCCAGGTGCTCTAACTTTTGTTCCTTGTGGTCCAAAACTCCAAAACTGAGTCAATTGACGGGAAAATGGCTCTCAACATGGGTGTTTCTAGGTATACTTAGAAAATTTCTGGGTAAGTGCTGGTGGTTTATTAGTGAAAATAATAACTTTCGAAAAATCATAACTAATTCGTTATAAGGCCGATTTTCAAGTTCTTTATATCCCCGGAAAGGTAAAAATATATACTAACATATTTTCAATAGTTTGGCAAGTTTTGGAAAGGTCTAAGGCTCGTTTTTGACCAAGTTAATTCGTACATCAGCAATGAATTTTCCGGAAAATGTTCAAGTCTAGTAGCAACTTGTTTTTGGCATAATTTCTTCGTTATAGGTCCGTTTTTAGCGGTTCAAAAGGCCATAGTTTCATCTAAGAATGTATTTTCTAGTTCTTGGGTCCAAAATTAACCAAAACTCACTGAGTTTACCCAATTTTGAAAATAGGGACAGAAGGTTAACATATGTTTCCAAAAATGATATAACTTAGTTTGTACATGTCCAAAACCACTACTAACAACATCAACTCATCCCTTAATCTACCATACACCTTCTTAGGGTGTCATGGGTTCCCTAACATCACCATTTCAATCATTTCACCAAGGTTTCATAAGGAATTCATTTTACACATAAAATGATAGAAATTTAGGTTTTTGTGGTATAGACTTCAATATGCAAGTTCAAAAATGACAAAAGTACATAAACCTTGCAAGGAATTCATGGTAGAATTTATAGAAAAATTAGTGGTTCACTTACTTGAAAACCTTATAACTTTTTGGGTAGAAAAACCTAACAATCCATAGGTTTATATTACAAAACCTTGTAATGGATGTGATCTAATACTTGTAAAATATGTTGTTCTTGAAAAATACTTGGTCTTTCTTGGTCTTGGCTGATTCACAAAGAGAAGAGAGGAGAGAAAATGTTTTTCTTCTCTCTAAATTTGATATAAGATTGCATGTATGTGAAGATTAGGTGATATGTATTTTTTGTATGTTAATTTTGGACACAACATGTGTCTTATGACACCCCAAAACCAGCCACCTCAAAGAGGTGGGGATATTGTGTAGATTTTTGTACATTATTTGTTTTACGGGGTACCGTTTAGTGCATAGTTTGGTATTTTTAACGTTATCGGGTACCGGGTTAATTAAAAAGAAAATATAACGGGACAATACGGGATATAATAAAGTTGTAAAAATTATAAAAATATAATTTTCATAAACATTGGGTATTTTGATAGGTATTGCTTTGTTGGTACAATTCTTGTTGTATATAGTTCAAGTAAAGGTTTATTATTTGGTTAACCACCAAAAATAAATAATATATAGTTTTATAACCTTAGTGGAAAAATAACTAATATAAAAATATATTAGTGCTCTAGTGGAATTTGTTTGGTACATTAGGTTAAAAACTAATAACTTGTCTTATTATTTATATACAAATAAATAAATAATGGTAACTTGAAAATATATATCTACGAGTGGAATAGAATGCAAATGATGTCGTGATGCAATGTAGACTAACCCTAGTCTAGAAAATGTACGATGGTTGACAATGTGACTTAACCTACCCGGTCTCGTCAAATGGATACCCGTAAACCCTGTTTACGTGAAATGTTGAATTGAAATTCAATGAATAGGAAATGTCGGGAATAAGGAAAATTGGCCTGAAATGGAGAATTGTGACATTCTCCCCTCCTAACAGGAATCCAGTCCCTGGATTCGGTTCATGTTGGTCTCGGAAGTGGTATTGGTGAAATGATGTGGATAATTGAATATCATGATAGAATTTGACTTTGTTTCATTGTATGACCTTACAGTCCATGATTTCTACTGGTTCTTCCACAAGGTTCAGGTTTGTCATTGAGTTGGATTTCTTCTATTGAAAGATGAGTAATTCATCGAATAATCACTTCTTACTTGTTTCATGAATATGGGTTGGACTAGTGAATTGGGCTTTTTCCGACTTCGGTCTGTCAATAAGTGATTAGCACTTCGACCATAAAGTGCTCTCAAATGGTATGATCCTTATGTTCATGTGATAACTATTGTTGTAAATGAATTCGGTTTATGGCAAATGGTTAGTCCAACAAATTTCCAAAGTCAATCATGCCTGATCTAAACATATCGCCCTATGTTGGAATCGTTCTCTCGTTCTGACCATTGGTCTGAAGGTGATAGGTGATGCTTATACCTAGTTGGGATTCCAAAGAAAACCTTAAAATGATTGCCAAATAGGTATCGAGATTGAGTGTTTTGTTCATAATCTGTATCCGAATAAATGAATTTAAAACTTTAAGTAAACGACTTTCTAAGAAATAATTTCTTGCAAGATGTATGATTTGTATAATTGTAGTTTGGAGGAAATTCATTGAAAAGTGTAGGCATTAAAAATGATGAAATAGTCGGGTGGGTATGTTTATATGTATGTGTTGATGTCTAACATCCAATTTGGATAATGCCTATTGGTGAGATCATGTTCACTTGAAGGTTCTATAATCCGGTTTAGAAGGCTGGATTCATCTTTATAGTGTTGCTTAGTGAGCATTTGTATCGAAACGATTCTTGTAATTCGGGTAGGCTAGTACTTTTGAGATGATAGAATCTTGACAACCAGGTCAGTGATAATTGTGATATTTCATGATTCCTGTTGAGTTTCGAATGATCTTAATGTATCAAGGAATTCTTCTCAAAAATAGCATGTAAAGTCTTTCTAGGAAAGTCATTGGTAATATCCACTTATGAATTTAGTGAGTAGCGAGACTAGAGAATGGTAAATGATGGTGATAGTGAGAATGTAAGGTAGCATGCTGAGACTCGAATGTCTCGGTATCATAACTGATTATCTCCTCTGAATTGGTCTCATGTGAAATTACAGTGGAAGTCATTGCCCAATGACGGTGAATACTCCAAGAATATCGAGGAATAGTTGGCATAGGTTCATTGGTAGATGGAAAAGCATCCTACGAGTCTAAGTCTGAAGAATTATTGATAAGGTAGGTGAATGAGAACACGGCTCAATGGTAATTGTGACTTAGTGAGACTGTGATGAATGAGGATACCATGATGTAAGTATACTGTGTATGTGTGTATGTTCATGAGATGTTGTGCTTATGCATTCATATGAATTTTGGCATTTCAGGAATTTTGTAAGACTCGACCCGAACATAATCCTAACATAACTGCTCAAAGCATTCCAAAATTCACCTTTGAGTCAGACATAGGTGATCAGTCCATGTCCCACTGTCCCTGGTCGAATATAGGTGATCAGTCTATATCCTACCGAGGTTTAATGAATTTTGCAATACTTAGCTCAGCTATACTCGTAATATGTCCAAGACTCCTTGAAAATGTTTAGACAGCAAAGGCGATGTCAAACCACTCAGTTGCAAGTCCCGCCCATACAAGACTTGTAACCTGTGTTTTCACACTCCATTGCACAACACATGTAAAATGAATGAAAGTGACCCGTGTAATGTAGTGTAGGTGATCGCACACCCAAGTGATGCCATGAATGTTGGTGATCCACACCTTGCCATGAATGTAGGTGATCCATACCTAAGTGATGTAGGCAACAAAGTACCCAAGTAATGTAGTGTATTTCTATACCCATGAAATGTAGGTGGTTACGCACCCATGTAATGTAGGTATCATGCCGTACCCGAGCAATGTAGGTATCCCTATACCCATGAAATGTAGGTGGTTACGCACCCATGTAATGTACTGTATTGTGGTATAAAACCATGTAAAGTGAATATGCACTCATGATGAAATGATGAGATGCTATGATGATGCGGTTATAGTCTAGGGTCCAAGATACAACCTAGTTCGCTATAACCTTAGCTCTGATGCCAATCTGTCACACCCTGAATTTACCTGTTATATGGCAGCGGAATGGAATACCTGGGTGTAACGAACAGGGCATCTCATACAAGGTTATATTGAACGACCTAAAGTGTCGTTTTGAAAATACATCGTTTGATCATTAAAACATTCAGAGTTTACAAAATAGGTCCCATAATGGTGTTACAAGTTCATGAAAAATAGTTCAACTTGATCAAACGTTACATAAGTGCATAAAATGAAAGGTAAGACGCGTCGACTCTTCGACTCCATGATGGTCCATATGCAAGTCACATGTTGTTATCTTAGTAACCTGAAAATACATTGCTAAAACGGTCAACAATAATGTTGGTGAGAAATCATAGGTTTAGGAAAATGAATGTTATACGATAACCATAAATATAAGTGTATGACTACCCGTCACATGATTGTATGACTACCCGTCATATGGTTGTAAAATTGTACAATATTACTTAAGCTCATGACCCCGAAGCTAGACTGTAGGTAATGCCCCAAATGGAGTGCTTTGCCAAACACTTGGAATGATCAAATGAAATGCATCCGCTTGACTGTTGGTAACCCCAACACGGATGGAGGCGTCACCCTCAATAGATCTATCCACTCACTCTCGCTTAAATACAATTAACGGTTCATGATGGTGGGGACTTAAAACATGGCAATGTAGTAACTTAAGTAATGTATATGGATTTGATACTTAGGCTCGTATGAAAAATGGTGCAATGTATTCTCCCCCGTGGGATTTGAAAACAATAAAAATGTAAACGGGGCTATGAAAACTCACCTCAAGGAATGGCATAATATGGAATGTATGAACTGAAGTAATGAGGTGCAACTCCTAGCCGCAACCTAAAATGAATGCATGTAATCTACTTTAGATTATGAAATGGGTTCATGTATGCACTTGCACTATAATCTATACCACTCGTTTTGTATTCAAAATATATATTGTTGGCGAAAATATAAATTACATCTTCGTATAAGGTCATGGTGATTATTACATGTTTATATGGTTTAATAATGTTATACGGTAGTTATATAGGGAAATATAATGAAATTTAGCTTTTAGACGTAAGATACAACACTTAGTCAATTTCTGAAAACGGCTCAAATGGCCTCGGAAAACTAGTTGTAGAATACAGTAGGATATGAATTAGGGAATAAGCTTTACATTTCTGGAAACCTTGTCACAATACCTAGAGGTCTTAGCACTGGAGTTTCTCCCAATTGTGTATGGATTTTTAGATAAACAGTCGTAAAGTTGGGTGTTTAGGCCAAATCTGCCATTTCTGGTCTGTTTTTATGAAACTTTGAGTGGTCACCAAATGCAGGTTACTTGTCCAAATGACAAAAGGTCAATTGTTTTGAAAAGTATTCCAGGTATACTAACTTTTGTTCCTTGGAGTCCCAACTCCAGAACTGAGTCATTTGACGGAAAAATGGGCTCAAACATGGGTGTTTACAAAGTTCCTGGTTATACTTAGAATATTTTCTGAGTAAAGTGCTGTTGGTATTTTAGTGAAAATAATCTTTCGAAAACTCATAACTAACTCGTTATAAGGCCGATTTTCATGTTCTTTATATCCCCGAAAAGGTAAAAATATATACTAACATATTTTCAATAGTTTGGCAAGTTTTGAAAAGGTCTAAGGCTCGTTTTTGGTCAAACAATTTCGTACATCAGCAAAGGATTTTCCGGAAAATCTTTATAGTTAGTATATTTTGTTTTTGGCATAACTTCTTCGTCTTAAGTCCGTTTTTAGTGATTCAAGCGGCCATAGTTTCGTCTAGGAATGTATTTTCTAGTTCTTGGGTCCAAAATTAACCAAAACTCACTGAGTTTACCACGTTTTGCAAAAAGGGACAGTAGCTTTATATATAGTGTTAAAAATGGTTTTCATGGTTTGTAACTTGTCCAAATTCATCACCAACAACAACAAAACATCCCTTAATCTACCATACACCTTCCTAGGGTGTCATGGGTTCCCTAGCATCATTTTTCAATCATTTTTCCATAGGCTCACAAGTAATTCATTTTATAGATAAAAATGATATAAAACATAAGTTTTGTGGTATAGATTTTTACATGCTTGTACATAGACAATAAAAATACATGAACCTTGATGAAATTTAATAAAATTATGAAAATGAATTTGGTAAACTTACTTGAAGTGGTGGTGATTTGTTGTTTTTAAAAAAAAAAACCTAACAAATCTATAGGTTTCTATTTCAAAACCTTGTAATAGACTACTAATGAGACATGAGTAAGACTTGATCTTGTGAAAAATGATGGTTCTCTTTGTTGTTGTTGTTCTTGCCGTACACCACAAAGAAAAAGGAAGAGAAAACTTGATTTTCTTCTCTCTAAAATGTTATAAGTTTGCATGTATGTGTTTTTGTTGGTGATTAATGGTATTTGTATGTTAATTTAGGTGGAGACATGTGTCTTATGACACCCCAAAACCGGCCACCTCAAAGAGGTGGGGATATTGTCATTGTTTTTGTCCCACTTGATTTTACGGGGTACCGTTTAGTGCATAGTTTTGGTATTTTAACGTTATCGGGTACCGGGTTAATTAAAAAGAAAATATAACGGGACAATACGGGATATAATAAAGTTGTAAAAATTATAAAAATATAATTTTCATAAACATTGGGTATTTTGATAGGTATTGCTTTGTTGGTACAATTCTTGTTGTATATAGTTCAAGTAAAGGTTTATTATTTGGTTAACCACCAAAAATAAATAATATATAGTTTTATAACCTTAGTGGAAAAATAACTAATATAAAAATATATTAGTGCTCTAGTGGAATTTGTTTGGTACATTAGGTTAAAAACTAATAACTTGTCTTATTATTTATATACAAATAAATAAATAAGGGTAACTTGAAAATATATATCTACGAGTGGAATAGAATGCAAATGATGTCGTGATGCAATGTAGACTAACCCTAGTCTAGAAAATGTACGATGGTTGACAATGTGACTTAACCTACCCGGTCTCGTCAAATGGATACCCGTAAACCCTGTTTACGTGAAATGTTGAATTGAAATTCAATGAATAGGAAATGTCGGGAATAAGGAAAATTGGCCTGAAATGGTGAATTGTGACATGTTTGTTGTGAATAACAAAAAGGGATTGCATGGTGTGTTGTTGTTGTTGTATGGGTTCGAATAAAAAAGAAGACAAGGTGGTGTCGATGTTTATTTTTCTTCCTTTCTTTTGTCACGTTAAAAATATAACGAGGGTATGGCATGTTTGTTTGGTTCGGAACTCAAAAGAAAACAAAAACTAAGGGTACATTGGTTATAGAATATAACGTAGGGATGTTGTTTCGGCTTATTTAATAAGATCTCGTGCCGTCACGTCATAAATATTAATATTGTGGGTACGTTAATAAATTATGTAAATTATAATGACGGGGTCCAAAACTATTATCTTAACATTAATATATTAAAATAAACTTTAATATAATTTTATTTGACGTTTTAATATTTAATTTTGATAATCTATATTTTGACCCTAAACTTTACTAAATTGCCGTACTTAACCCTAACCTACTATATTGGTAATTTTAAACCTTATATATTATTTAATCGTCAATCATAGCCTTAAAGTATTGAAGTACTAATTGTAGGAAGTTACTAAATATGAGAAGTTACTTAAAATGGAAAGTAAACTAAAACAAGTAACCTGATTATATGAACATAAAATAATACGTGATTATTATATTCGTGTAGATCCGGTGAAGCGGGAGTAGTTGTCATCTCTTTAGTGATCATATGTGGTGTTTGTTTGATTGTGTCAAGGTACAGATATTCTACCCTTTTTCAGTAAGGGTGCTTTCTCTCTCATGACTTGATCTTGATCTTTGATTCGTTATAAGATTCCCTATGCCATTGCTATGTTCCCTTATGTTGATTCATTCTTTATGATTCATTTGATATGACCTTTGATATGATCCCTCTGATTTATGATTCACATTCATTGACCCTCCTTTGATTTTGATTATGCTATGATATGATTTGGATATGCTGCTATGATTCTATGTATGTATGTATGTATGCTTCGTCTCTTCTTATGCCCGAGTTTTCTAACTACGCATGGAGGTACCATGGGCGTGTCATCGAGGCATCGATGGCATGAGACTTTCTGTGGAGGTGTGATTGATCCACGGCGTCCCCATTTGATATGATATAATTATGAGCACTTATGATATGATTATGCCAGTTTATGTATGTATGTATGTATGGGGGGCGTATGGATGCATCCTAGCACTTATGTTTATGTATGTGTATGTATGGTGAATGTGGGTAGGTGCTTCTCTACTCCTTCACGGCAGAGCTGATCACTCAAGGTATGGTACATAGAGGTCTCACCTCTTTGTGCATTTATGTGGCTGTTTATGATTATGTATGTATGTATGTATGTATGTATGTATGAGATCTGTCAAGTACCTTGGCAGGTCGGCTCGTGGCTTTCCTATGATTCGTTTGTCCATTCAAGTACCTTGTTTGGACGTTTCTTTGTTGATACATGTTCTTTACCTTTTCCATACGATTATGCTGATATCTCTACAATGCTTCGTTCTATTATGACTTGTGATACATTATGCCATCTTATGATCTTTTTCCTTCGTTTGCTTATTACTTTGCTTTGCATATATATCTGTTCACTGAGCTTTTTATGCTCAGCCGCGTTTTCTTTTCCATGCGGCAAGTAATAAGCGGGATGCTGGGCTCGAGTAATGAGAGTAGGAGCTTAGAGACCTACACCTTAGTTTCCCTATCATTTTGAACTATTTTGGATTATGTTGGACTTATGTTGATGTTATTTCATTTCATACTTTATTGGGATTTTGTAATAATAAGTCATGGTGTTCTTGGCTTACTTTTATATTATAAAGTCTTCCGCTTTGCGTTATAATCTTTGTATGCTTTGATATGTCGCCATAATGTGACGCTTTTACCCTTTACCGGGTTGGGGTGTTACAATTATGGTATCAGAGCCCAAGGTCGTGACCTGTAGACCTTAGGACTTGACCTGTGAGGATTTGGTAGACATTAGGCTTCGCTTTTGATTTGGTTTTTCCTTCGTATTTCGATTCCTCCTTTGTTTTGTTTCCGCTGACTCGTTTATGATCTTTCAGATGGTTACTACTCGCACTCAGGATGAATTTGCTAATAACCCTGCTTTTGAGGCTGTTGTCCAACAGTCTGTCAACGCACTCTTACCTAGGATTCGGGAGGAAATACGGGAGGAAGTGCGTCAGGAAATGGCTAACGGTGCTGGTAATTCTGGTGGTGGTGGGAACCCACCTGAGACTATTCACACCTGTTTGGAACGGTTCAACAAACAGAAACCTCATTCATTCAGTACGGTTACTTCTCCAGATGATGCTGAGCATTGGATAGCTCATATGGAAAAGATATTTGAAGTTTTGGGATGTGGCGACATTTTTAAGGCACGATTGGCTACGTACAATTTGAGGGGGATGCCCTCAATTGGTGGAAGGCATACAAGTATGCCAAGGGTGGAGACAATGCGAACGAGTATGTGGCTACTTTGTCTTGGGCTTCTTTCCGTGAAATTTTCCTCTCTCAGTACTTCCCTCTATCTGAGAAAGAGAAGTATGAACGGGAATACCACACGATTGCTATGACTGACAGGGAGACCAGCACAGACTTTATGAAGAGGTTTGTTCGATTGGCTGGGTTTTTGGGTGAAAAGGCTGGTACACAGGTAGAACAGGCGAAGAAATTCAAGTGGGCTCTTCGTCAAGATTTGTTGGACGGAGTTGTGAACCTTCATTTTGATGATATTGCTGGGGTTGCGAATACCGTTCGCAACATTGAGATTGCTGTTGAGAGGGTTAAACATGGGGTGAAGAGGAACTACGATGGTGAGCCGGTTCGACCAGCTCAGGGGAATGCTCAGCGAGGAAATGAGTTCAGGGGTAATGATCGGTGGGTTTTTGACACTAGGGGATCGGACAGGCAGGGTTATGATCGCCGTGGTTATGATAATCGTGGGTATGATAGACGGAATGATCGTAGGGGTTATGATGCTCGGGGGTATGACAGACAGGGGAATAACTACCAGAGGGTTGGTCGTGACCAACAGCAGCAGGGTCAACGAGATTATCGTATTGCGGGTACATCTGGACAGAAGGGGCGTATGGAACCGACTCTTTGCAAGGAGTGCGGGAAGTCTCATCCGGGCACGAAGTGTTATAAGGCGTCTAGGGTTTGTTATGCTTGTGGTGGTATAGGACACGTGGCTAGGGAGTGTCCTAAGTATGGGAACAACAACAGGGATCCTGGTGGTGACTGTAAGCCAAATACTACTGGCCGTGATTGGTCGTGGTATATCAAGCGGTGAAGCTCGTAAACTCGAGTCGTAGTCCCAACGAGGGTTGAACTGATCTCGTCACTCAAGATCGTGAGCTATGTGTAGTGAATAAGGTTTAAAAGAAGTTTTGTTTTCGTTTATACTACGATGACAAATTAAAGCAAAGTAAAGCGGTAAAATGACATGAAATAAGTAAACGAGTAAAATTGCATGAATAAAAATGACTCAAGAAAGCGGTAACTAAAAGCGATAAGAAATGAAAACGGTAAATGAATTTAAAAGACAATGTGTTTGCAAAGCGACGCGAGTAAGTTCATTAAGTTTGAGCTAAAGGTTTGTGACGAGTTATTTTCCTTTCTCGAGATTAGTTTTTGATTAATCTTTTGAAAAGATAACAACTCTAAACGAATGAATTAATCGTTCAAAGGTTTTCGTCCTTCGAATAATTAAATCACACGTCTAAATAATCTTTCGATTATTTATCACAAACGTTTAACGCTCTCACTTAACTCACAAATTCGAATCACTAAGCAAACACGAATTAAAACTACTCACGACTCATGTTAAAAACGTAAAGCGATAAATAAATGAAAAGACTTGTAAAACATTAAAAGTAATAAAAGTTTAAAACTAAAATTGCAAAGACTTAAGACTTTAAAATAAGTAAACGACACTAAAAAGATTTTAACGAAAATTTGACAGCATAACGCTTAAGTTTAATAAAATGAAACCTCACTCGATAAACGATGAGGGAAAATAAAAGTCTAACTCGACTTGGAAAAAGAAAAGAAAACTAGAAAAGAACTTGAATCAAAACCAATACTCGCTACCAATAAAATAAAGCCATACTCGCTACACCAACTAATCCATACTCGCTATACTAAATAAGCCCCAAACTCGCTAGGATTGGTCATCCAAACTCGCTAGGGTTTATCTCATACTCGCTAATCTTATGTTCCATACTCGCTAGAATCACAAAACCATACTCGCTAGATAACCTAGAAAACCCATACTCGCTAGATTTGGTAACCATACTCGCTAGGTTTAGGGACCATACTCGCTAGGTTTAGGGACCAAACTCGCTAACAATTTCTCATACTCGCTAGAAATGTAAACCATACTCGCTGAAAACATTAAAAACCCCCCATACTCGCTAAACCCTAAAAGGCATACTCGCTAGAATTTAATTTGGACGCTGGAAACTTTATTACGTGAGATAAATAACATAAACTAGTTAAATCTTATAAAAACCTTTGTAAAGAACTAGTTTAAGACACCAAATAAGCTTTTAATTAGCTAACGACTCACAAATAAGCTCTAACCCATTATTTATATTATGCGAAAGGAAAACATGCAAAGGTGACAAGAAATCATAAAAGCTTATATAAAAGATTGATATAAACGTAAATAAAGACTCAAAACTTGTAAAGATTAATGAGAAAGATTAAGATGAAAGACAATAAGCTTAAAAATAAGACATGAAAATTAAGTTTGCATAAAATAAAACTTACACTAATACACAAAATAAACTAAGACTCACTTCTACTACCTACTCCTACTCCTAATCCTAAAACTAGCCAACCTTCCAAATGAGGTGGTGATCACTAATTATAGGTCAAGAGCTTGTACAAGTTTGACAATGTTGCATGTTTAGCCCTTGAACCTTTACAACTCATGAAAAGATCACTAAAACTATGTTACAATCTATTAAACGTTCTTAAACATTAAACGTAACACTCGGTAACTTGAGGACTTGAGTTGACTCGTATTTCAAAGGTCTTCAAAGATGTAAAAGTGATATCTTGCTCGAATTTATGAAGCTTATCGTAATAATTAGCTTTGAACTTCGATTAAGCATCTCTTTCGTTTTCTCGAACCATTAAGAAATAACTTTGTCATCACGGGCTTAACTTGAGTAAATATCAACGTTGACTCGGCTTTTTGACACTTTTCCACATCTCGTGCTCGTTTTAGGCTTTTAGGTTGATTTAGATGTCATTTATGCAATATCCATTCCTGCGCAGTCACAAACACATAAACACGATATCTTTGGCGTTTAACGTTAGTTTTTGTCTTATTATCACTTAAACTAAGGTCAAAAGTGTGTGTAAAATAGCACACATCAGGCCGAGTTCATGCTTTGACTAGGCACCAGGCCGCTAACTCTTCTGGTGCCGTTACGGGTTCTCTACGTTTATTTTGCCGTACATCTTTTGTTTTATTTGATACGGACGCTACGCATTCTGTGATATCTATTTCATTTGATAAACATACTAATACACCTGCAACACCACTAAAATATCATCTATCTATTTCCACTCCGATGAAGAACTGTGTTATTATCGATCGTGAATTTGTGAACTGTCCTATACTATTCGGTGATAAGATCCGTTATGCGAACTTACTTCCTTTGGATATGTATGATTTCGATGCATCTTGGGTATGGACTGGTTGTCTGAACACCGAGCAACAATTGATTGTCATAACAGACGTGTTTTATTTGGTGATCTACGTGCTCCTGAATTTATCTACCAAGGTTCTCAACCTGGTAATTCTATTAAAGTTATTTCAGCTTTGAAAGCTCGTGCCCTACTTTCACATGGTTGTGAAGGATTCCTAGCATTGATTAAGGATACTTCTGTTGATAGTCCTAATCTGGACAGTGTTTCCGTTGTTTGTGATTTTCCCGATGTTTTTCCTGACGAATTGCCGGGTATGCCACCCGCACGTGAGGTTGAATTCAGTATTGATCTAATTCTGGGGGCTGAACCTATCTCCAAAGCTCCTTATCATATGGCACCTATTGAATTAAAGGAGTTGAAGGAACAATTGCAGGAACTTCTTAATTGTGGTCTCATTCGCCCAAGTGTCTCTCCTTGGGGAGCTCCGGTATTGTTTGTGAAGAAGAAGGATGGGAGCATGAGATTATGCATTGATTATCGCGAGTTGAATCGCATTACTATTCGTAACCGTTATCCGCTTCCGCGAATCGACGATTTGTTTGATCAGCTCCAAGGGGCTAAATTCTTCTCTAAGATCGATTTGAGGTCAGGGTACCATCAGCTGAGAGTAAAGGAACAAGATGTTTCTAAGACCGCTTTCCGCACTAGATATGGTCATTACGAATTCCTCGTTATGCTGTTTGGTTTGACAAATGCTCCGGTAGTTTTTATGGACTTGATGAACCGTGTTTTCCATGAATATCTCGACAAGTTTGTCGTTGTGTTTATCGACGACATTTTGGTTTATTCTAAGACAAAGGAGGAGCATGAACATCCTCTTCGTACCATTTTGGGAATTCTACGACAGAAGAAATTGTATGCTAAATTCTCTAAGTGCGAATTCTGGTTGGGGCAAGTTGCTTTTCTGGGTCATATTGTTTCCGCCGATGGTATTACCATGGAGCCGACAAAGGTTGAGGCAATCACCAAGTGGCCGAGACCTACTAATGTGACCGAAGTCAGAAGTTTCTTAGGGCTTGCTGGATATTATCGGAGATTTGTTGAGGGGTTCTCGCAAATAGCTTTACCTATGACACAACTTATGTGAAAGGGTGAGAAGTTTGTGTGGACCGACGAACGGGAGCAAAGTTTTGAAGAGCTAAAGAAGAGATTAGTCTCTGCTCCTATACTTACTCTTCCATCTGGTACGGGCGGTTATCAGATTTATAGTGATGCTTCTAAGAAATGGTTGGGTTGTGTACTTATGCAGCATGGGAAAGTGATTGCCTATGCATCGCGGCAGTTGAAACCTTATGAAGTGAATTACCCAACTCATGATCCGGAATTGGCGGCGGTAATCTTTGCTCTTAAGATATGGAGACACTATCTTTATGGTGAGACTTGTGATATCCTCACGGACCATAAGAGTCTCAAATACATTTTCACACAGAAGGAGTTAAATATGAGACAGAGGCGCTGGTTGGAACTCTTGAAAGACTATGATGCCAACATTCAGTACCATCTGGGTAAGGCAAATGTAGTGGCGGATGACCTTAGTAGGAAATCGAGTATAATTGCTAGTTTGAAGATCGAGCCTCGTTTACTCAACGACTTGGAACAGTTGGATATAGAGCTATGTGTTCGGGGTTATGATGGATACTGGGCTAGTCTAAAGGTCGAGTCTAATCTTATCCTGCGGATTAAAGAAGCTCAGAAGGATGACGGCGAGTTATGGTCCATTGTTCAGAATATAGAGGAAGGGAAACAGACAGAATTTCGGGTTGATGATGACGGCATTGTTTGGTTTGGAGATCGTCTTTGTGTTCCCAATGATTCTTCACTTCAGAAAGTTGTGTTGTCTGAAGCACACAGTTCCCCATTCACTATTCACCCAGGTTCTACCAATATGTACCGAGATTTGAAACAACATTTCTGGTGGAACGGCATGAAACAGGATGTAGCTTTACATGTGGCTAAGTGTATGACCTGTCAGCAGGTTAAGATAGAACATCAGCGCTCCAGCAGTGATGAGACGAAAAGTGTACCCATTTTAAGGGGTCATTTAATCCCTAATTCGAGTAAATGTGATCAAATATTTCCCTAAATCGTTCCTTTTGTCATTTTAGGTACTTTTGAGAAGAATTCTGGAAAACATGCAAATTTGGACGTTTTTGGAGCATAAAAGTGAAGAAAACGACAAAGTCTCAAAAGAAGCTGGATTTCCTACCTGACGACGTCAGAGTCACAAGGTGACGCCGTCAGCCAACGTTGACAAAAGAGTAAAATCAGATTACACTAGACGCCCTATGAAGAAAACAAGATGTTTACACCTGACGGCATCAGGTGTTAAAAGGAGTAGGCCGTCAGGTGTAATGATAAAGAGTGACGGCCCAGAGTGAATTAAAAGGTGACGGCGTCAGAAGTAGATCTAGGCCATCCGAGAACCCTAGTGGCGGCGAGCTGACGGCGTCAGAACCTATAACCTGACGCCGTCAGAATGTATTTTCTATATATACTTTTCTATTTTTTTTCATTAGGGTGGAACTTTTGGTGCAACTTTGGGCAAAACCCTAAAGACGAATTTGGCTGTAATTTCAAGGGTTTTTCACCCTTGAATCCTTCATGTTCAATTAAAGATAAGTCCTCACTTAAATTAATCAATATGTCTATGTGTTGGTTAATTACATCTTATGCTTGTCTTTCAATTAACATGCTAGGCTAGGTTTTTCTTGTGTTTGCTTAGATCTAATGAAACCTAACTATTAATTATTGGTTGATTGGTGTGTTATTACTTGTTTTGGATGAATGTTCCATCGATGTTAGGCTTAAGAAAACTGGCTAAACTCCTATATGGTAACCTGCTTGAACGTCTTAAGAAAAATGTAACTAA
The DNA here is from genome assembly GCA_014162995.1 of Artemisia annua. Lineage (NCBI taxonomy): Eukaryota > Viridiplantae > Streptophyta > Magnoliopsida > Asterales > Asteraceae > Artemisia > Artemisia annua. Next base: position 61,658 of record LBNU01019098.1, read on the forward strand.
TGCGTACTAGGTTATTAAGGTAGTATTTAACGCATGAGCCACTGTTTACAATCCCTATGATTATGTGTACGCATAGTTGTAGGAGGAGATAAGAGCTCATAGAATTGGGGAGATATGTATGCCACCCCATGAATTGTTAAGGAATACACCCGACATCCACGCAATTAATACACACACCAATTAACCGGTAAAAGATAGTTAGGGAGTAAGGAAATCTAAGTAAACACATTTGTCTCCATATAAGTTTTCACAACCACAATAGTTTTAGTCATTTTATTTTTATTGTGTAGGATACAAAATAGCATATAACACGTATGGAGTTGTGCTTATGGTTCGAATACAAAGAAAACTAGAAGAGATTTAGAGAGAAGTTAGAGAGAGAAAGAAGTTGGGAACCTTGAGAGAAAAACAAAAAAGGAAAAATAGATTAAGAGAATGAGAAGGTCCAACCCTCTCCAAGGGTGGAGAGGGCTATTTATACTTACACTTACTAGTTGCCTCTACTAGGCTGTGGATCGAGCTGACAGTGGGTAAAGACCCGACTCGACTCCACAAAGATTAACTAATACTAATCTACGTACTAACTACTATTATAAATACTATTAATTCTACGAGCTACATAGATGCTAAATAGATACTCGGGGTGACCGAGTCTTCTTAAATAAAAATGTATTCCTAACAATCTCCCCCTAAGGGAGGTCACCCCGGAAATACGTATGTTAAACTTTGAAGTCCAGCATCTAAATCTTTGTTGTTGTCTTTGTAGCTCGTAGCCTTTTGATTCTTCATTGAAATNGTACTAACTACTATTATAAATACTATTAATTCTACGAGCTACATAGATGCTAAATAGATACTCGGGGTGACCGAGTCTTCTTAAATAAAAATGTATTCCTAACAATCTCCCCCTAAGGGAGGTCACCCCGGAAATACGTATGTTAAACTTTGAAGTCCAGCATCTAAATCTTTGTTGTTGTCTTTGTAGCTCGTAGCCTTTTGATTCTTCATTGAAATGAACTTTGTACTTTCAGCAGCGGACTCAAGATGACTTGCTTGATGTGTAGGATGATCTTTGACATTGTTTCTTGTTCATCATCCAAATAAGTAACTTCAAGTCATCTTTGAGTGGAAGTGTCTCTTTGTGATGTTGTGATTGTCTTTGCGTTGTCATGCTCACACTTTTCTAGATCATGATCTTCTGCATCAGAGTTGTGGAAGCATAGTTGAAGCCCATTCCATGATCATGATTTCTTTAGATTTGATGTTGAAGTGTGAGCATGAGGTGATGAATTGGCATCTTTTCAGCAATCAGCAGCAACCGCCAACTTCTTTGTCTCTGGTGGGAATACGCCTTTCCAACATGCTCATAACCACTTTGCTGAGTGAATCTCCATGGTTGAATTGGTCTGAAAGCTCCTTTTAGTGGTTGGTATGAGCATGTGGAACTAGAGTGATGGTGGTGAAAATGATAAAGTTTGGTATGTTGAGCTGCATAAAACTTGGTTAGTAATAAACATACCAGCACTTACAAGTTCGGACTTCGAGATCGTCAACAGCATAGTGTGAAGACTTTCTCTAATCCTTACCAAGGCCGTTCCTAATCGGATGCCCCCGAGAGGGCTTTCACTGACATACCGAAGTACACCAACGATTCGGTGAGTCGCTGGAGATCACCCCACGACTGTAGACCTTTTGGAACACCATCGCGAACACTAAGCGTAATCCATAAGAGATTACTGAAGTAACCTGCTGTCAGGGCTGTTTGATGTTGACCCTGGCAGGAGTTTCCACTCAATCATTGGGAAATACATATGTATATTCCCTCATAAGTGTTCTTGGCAGATTGCTAAGATCTGCGTAGGACTCAAAAAAAATTACAGCTGGTGTCCTTAATGTTGAACCACCAGTGTAGAAGTATCAAGTGTTCCTATGAGATCTTTTGATGCATCTCTTGGCTCTAGACTCAATAAGTGCAATTTGGTTATTCTATGTGGAGACTAGGGAGGGGTCTCCTGTTTCAATATCAACTAGCTCTAAGAGACAACTCGATAGATTACATTGGTTCCCCGTGAGAATGAAACAAGCTCTTTTAAGAGAACTTGAGTGGCTGGAAGGTTTAGTGCAGTGCGTCACTGGGTCCATGACGTCTTTTCTTCAATACCGATGTTACCTTAGTAACAATCAGTAGCATATGAGTTGAACCCGGTTTCTGCCCTAAGGTTGAATAATTGGAGGGCTATTTCTTTTCACCCTTTCACATTTCATTTCTTTTTAATTCTTCAACCCCTTCAGTGCTTACCGAGACTTCATTACTAGAACCTTGTTGGGTTTGTTCCCGTCCTAGCTCAATCTCAGTCGGCACTCTTCCCTTTCTCACTTTTCTCCTTCTTTTTCAATCATTCCTAAGGACTTCTAATCTATCTATTTGATTGTCCCTGGGAAGATCCCTCCGGTTCTGGTGGATCATGGGAACACATACCTAACCTTACCATTCTTATAACTCCATGCTTTAAAGTAAAGTGGTCGGTCTTTTGGTATCTTTTCACAATCGCCATATAACCAAATCATTGAAAATTCTCTCAAAGTGTTTATGATTAATAAACATATTTTGTTAACACTTTGAGAGTTTTATCATTTTTCAAATGCTCCCCCTTAACATGTGCTCATAGGTTTAAGATAGAAATTTGCACATGTCGGGGTGAGTTGCACTTTTGAATTGATCTACTCTTAATAGACATATACTTTAGGGACACGTTTAGGTTGCTTAGTTAAAGGGATTCATTATCAGCTTTTAGGTGATAACTAGCCCTAATAACTAACTTGAAGTTGTTAACATTCCTTAAAAAGGAAGTTAGACCCGTCAAATTATACATCTAAGAAGAGCTTCTCGAAATGGTACTTTCTACTTGGATACATCCTTTCGAATTCTAACGTTTATGTTTCGTCAATTCATGAGTCAAAACTGAGTCATAATCAATTCACGGTTTCTACTTGTTATTGTAAAAACACGTGAAAGACTCTTAGCCACTTGCTCCCCCTCAATATGCGTACCTTGATTGATTCAATTTGAAAGTTTTTAAAACTTTAGCACATACGGGAGAGCGTACATTTGAGATCATTTATTCACCATTTATTCACTTGCTCCCCCTCAATATGTGCTTTGATTAAAATCATAAACTTCAAAAATTTTAGTACATACGGGAGAGCGTACCTTTGAGTCCAAAAACATCACGTTTTAAATCAGATTTCATTTTTAAATCACATTCTCTCCCCCGATCAAAAAATTTCAAATCATTTGAGATTTTGTGATCCCAATTGATTTAAATGAGTTTAGAAAAAACGGGAGAAAAATGGGTAAAATTTTAACATGTGCTGATTTTTGAGACACTTTTTCACTGCTGCTGGTGCACAAAGTTTTTAAAGGTGCAGAAATTTTGAGCAAATACGCTCCCCCTCAATTAATGACCCGTTTTCAATTTAACGTGTTGTGGTCATTAAGTTGAGCGGAAAGGTATTTGTGAAAATTTAAGTCCAATAGCCACCTTGAAAACCACAAAAACTCTCTTGAAGAATCATAAAGAGAGAGATTTTGGGATGAAAGAAGACTTCTCTTCTTTTACTAGAAATGATGCACTGAAGCGTACAACATTTCTAGGGTGCACGGATGTATCGTAATCCATGCCCGGATGAGCTTCATCCGTTGTTAGGAACAACCGTCTTTTTGGCGACGTGTTTTCCTCATTTTGAAAATCGGGTTGCTATCCGAAGTAATAGCAAGCCATAATTTTACGAACGGGTTACAGTCTGAAATAACTGCAAGCCACAATTTTACGAACGGGTTACAGTCTGAAATAACTGCAAGCCATTTAGGCATGTCTTGAAAAACTTTTTGAACTTCTGTTCGAACTTCATTTAAAGACCCGTGTCATTATTGAATGACATTTCTAGGACCGTAAATGTTATCGATGCCAGAAGACATGCCTTAAAAAACTTTTTTTTTTTTGGTATTTTCTATTTTTTGATTTCTTATAGGTTTTTTGTGGGTTTTATATTTTTCTATTTTTCTTTTTGGAAAGAAAAATATGTACAGAATGGAGTGCACGTTTGGTTTTAAAGAATGGTTTAGCGATGCACTTTCCTGACCTTGAATTCCAACGAAGACTGAAAACCGGTGTTTCATNTTTTTTTGGTATTTTCTATTTTTTGATTTCTTATAGGTTTTTTGTGGGTTTTATATTTTTCTATTTTTCTTTTTGGAAAGAAAAATATGTACAGAATGGAGTGCACGTTTGGTTTTAAAGAATGGTTTAGCGATGCACTTTCCTGACCTTGAATTCCAACGAAGACTGAAAACCGGTGTTTCATTTTGAATTAACACTCGTGGAATCCATGGAAATTTAAAACTCTTTTTCCGTTGAAAAATTGATTGAGAAACCCGGTGTTTCTCTTGGAGTTTTGAAATCTGAAAAAGAAGATTTCCCTCTAAAGTTGAACCACATGGGTTCTTTTTGAAGAATTGTTTTTGTGATAAATGGAAATCTTCTGGCATTAGAGATGTTGAAAGCAGAGTCATTCTTATAATGCATCGAAAGCATTTTAGATTTTGAATATTTGAAAGATTTTGAACGACTTTGCTTTGGTCTCCATAATTGCTTTACGGGTGTAAAACGACAGTGTAGATTTAGAGAAACATGTATCACATCATTTAAATCCTGTTTCAAGTATGGCCTATCGACACATTTAATCCTCCTCAAAGTATGTTTCATGATAACCATTTTGATAATAGTTGAAATTTTTACGAAACATATATTGACTTTAAATGACATGTACATGCTCACAAGAAAAATGCATCATGTACAAACAAGCATACATATGAATCAACACCTCATTGTAAATCAACCAAAGAGCACAGAGTTCACAAATAAACACACAAGATCACAGATTAATTCATTCTTTCACTCGAAATTTTCCGACTCTTATCATGGTTTAGGATTATGATTTTGTGACTTTGCATGCACGCAAGCATCGTAATGCATCGATATTGTTCAGCAAAACGACCTAGTAATAGCAGCAACGAACATCGACATTTTAAGCCCTAAATCTCATGATTTCAACCTATGTTGTTTCTAATCAAGCAGGCACTTAAACAAGCATTCAGGGGCGATTTTTTCAGCCTCCTCTATCCCTTACATTCCGGCCAAAAAAACCCTTAATCCGCCTCTCTATCATCTCCTTGGATGATATGCAATCGGTATTTATGGTTTTAATCATTGGATAGAGGAGGGTAACATCTGAAATCGTCCTTATCTTTTTTTTGGCGAATTTTTTAACCCTAATTTTTCTTTATCGATTCTGATTCGTCTTAGGGTTTTAATTCGCATCTTGGTTATCCTAATCGCACCTTGTATTGGATTATTATAGGTCGGTTTTAATCGACTACTCTTATAATAAAGGGCGATTTGGTCTTGTCGAAACCCTAATATTTTCTGTCGATCTATAGTAAGGGTTTCGTTTGTGTTGAAATCGTCCCTCTTATCCTATGTCGGTTTAACTGTTTACATTTATATAAGGGATCGATTTGATGCTGGTGTGTACTGAATGATTAAAAACCTTTAGGTTTTATTTTTTTATGGTTCTTCTTGGACGTAAACCCTTGTTAGGGTTTTGTTTCATTAGCTTGTTAACCTGGTTGGGTTATGATTGTTCAGGTATATGGGTTTATGAGGGAGATGTACGCTGCTATTAGTTAGGGTTTGGGTACCCTATTAGTCGATTCAATGGATCTGCTGTTCATGCTTTATTTTATACGGATCTTGTTCTATTCGGCTATGGATGTCTAATATGTGTTCTTTACAGCGTTGGTCTTGACGGCTGTGTAGAGTGCATGTTGGTGGTTGATTGGTTTGATGAGGTACATGGTTATTGGTGGTCGATCTGCTCTTCTTGTTACCCATTCTTTAGGGCTGTGTTTGCATGATTAATTCAGTTTGGTGGTTGATGCGCGTGGGATTGTTTATGCACTTTGTTTTACCTCTTAAGGGATCTCAAGAGGCTTACAATCCCCACCAGGCAGTGTACCTGACCGATGTAGTATAGTGTAGTGGCAAGTACCGGGGGATTGATCGTTCTCTCATATGGAATAGTGTTCGTTAGGTCAAAAGCTACTCTAATTAGGTCTAGGGGTGAAGGATGATTCTTTTTGTGTTTTTATATTTTATAGAAAGCAAGTAAAATCTCGGGTTTTTGGAAGGAGGGGCGGAATTAGTTGCTAGTCAACTAACCCAATTTATCTACTTATGCAATTAAATTAAAGTTTTGAGAAAACAATGGTGGGGAAAGTAGTGTTTACTTAGATTTCATTACTCCCTAACTATCTTTTACCATGTAATTAGTATGTTGAGTTTGCGTGGATGACGGGTGTATTCCTAACAAGTCGTAGGGAGTGCGTTCAATTCCCTAACTCTATAAGCTCCTACCTCACTCTATGACGATACGTCAAGTATCCTATCATAAGCTCACCGATAGCAACCTACGCATGAAATACTACCTTAAAATCGATTAACGCACATACGATTCACGTTTCCTAAGACGTTCAAGCTTGTTACCATATAGGAAGTTAGCCAGTTTTCTTAAGTCTAACGTAGATGAAACATTCAATCAAAACAAGAAACAATAGGAAACAAGAATTATAAACTAAACCAACTAGATCTATTGAAGTTGTCACTACTTTAATTGATGGATATAGACAGTCACATCAACAAGCCCTTAATTGATGGCGATAGACACACACATCAACCAGAAATCAACAAGATCTAATTAGTTATATACAAGTTTCACACAATCATAAATAGACATAAGGTGATTTAGCAAAGCATGATTAATGAAGAACAAGCAACAATAGTTATTGAAAACATAATTGAGATGGAATCAACAAACCAATATAAGATGTTTATGGAGTGATTCGGGACCTCTAAGTTGCTGGAAAAACACCTACCCTAACCCTAAAATCGGACCTAGGGTTGGGGGCTTACAAATAGTGAAGTTATGAGGTTATATTTATAGGCAGTTTGCTGTACGAGGGGTCTTGACGGCGTCACCTTTTACTCTTGACGTCGTCACACCGCAAAGTTAGGGTTTCGTGATGGCCTTCGTGACGCCGTCACCCTTTAATTCCCAAAAATCCATTCTGGCCCGTCAAGCTGTGATGGCCATCACATAGGCCGTCACGGGTACTATTCATCAGATTTAGCATTTTGTCGATTTCTTCACTTTTATGCTCCAAAAACGTCCGAAATCGCTTCTTTTGTGATTTTCTCCTCAAAAGTACCTAAAATGAGAAAAGAAACGACTTTGGGTGAAATCCGATCAAATAATATACGAATTAGGACTCAAACTGACCCCTAAAAACGTAACATTTTTTGCCTCATCAGTGGTGTAGATCGACATGGTGATTCATTATGCAAGTTAGGGTTTTGTAACCCTATGTTTATTCAGTTATTAATATGGTCTATTGCAGCTGATTTTTATTCATCATCCTATGCTGTTGGTTTTGGCCTATTAATGATGATTGATTATCATTGTGATATTCTCTATTGGTTCTTTGCTTCTGATCGTATTGCTGATGTTGGGAAGCTTGTATGGACCTGGCCATGGTTTTGCATTCTGATCTTGGTTGCATTGGCAGCTTAATGGTACTCTTAATCTTGTCATAGTGTTGGAAGTTAAGTTTGAAGGGTCTTGTTCAAAACCCTTTGGTTCTTCATGTTGTTGAACCTGTTATTGGCTTGTTCATTCAAATTCGATTTGCTATGGATTGCATTCTTATTAGGTTATTAGATTATGCTGCATGTATAATACTAATAGAAGTCGCAAAGGGATTTGATATGGAAGGAGCAATTGAAAGTTGGGGAAACTTGGTGATGGGTTTCTTCATGCACAAGATCTGGATCGCTAAAGATGATTAGAAGACTTGAGTGTTTATTTGAGTTGCAATGTATTGTTTTTATTTTTTAGGAATCTTTAGTTGTATTTTGATTTTTAAGTTATAAGAATGGTTTGTCATTCTTATATAGTGGTTATGGTAGTGTCCTATGGGACTTCGATGAGAGACTCACTCTCATCCATTGTACTTAAACATTTTGTGATTAATGTATTTTACCGGGTGCAGGATGTTCCCCTTTACCCAAAAAAAAAGGCAATATGAACTAATTAATTAGATTAAAACCCATCAAAGAGAGATGCTCCAATCGATATTTACATAAACCTTAGTCTCTAATTATGCCTTTTTGACCGTTGAACTCATTTAAAGCATTTTTGTAACAATTAGTCAACAACCAATTAGAAACCCATAAACGTGGAAAATAATCGAGGATAAACAATCATTAGTCTGTATTGTTGAGGTTTTTCATGAAAAATTATGAAAAGGTGTGCCAACTTCATGATGTTTTGGAAAGTTTTTCCTCCTCAAAACATGTTCCATTTTGACACAGCAAAGTAAAATTTGGTTTAATCGAGGAACATAGTTTTGAGGATAGAAAGTTTGCACTCGAGGAAAGAAGATTCTTTTTGAATTTTTGACAAATTAGTTGTCTGTTTTACTTTATTTTTGTATTTTCTTTTAGTTTTCTAATATATATACAAGGATACTAATTAGTTTAAGAAGATGTTGACATGAGTACCGAAATGAGAGTATCATTCAGCTCGTTGTAGAAGTCTGTAGTCAACATCTCTTAAATTTTCACCACCAAAGCTTTCGAGGCTCACGAATTATCGTCTGAACTTGTGGTTGCCATGATGTAATCTTAAACGGGATTTTACAACTCTTGTGACTTAAACCGAGAGATCGATTCTCTCCTGGGATTTTACTAAAGTCAACAAGAGAAACCGAAAGATGTAATATGTGAGTTAGACTTAGAGTGAGATCTTGGATAAGTCACAATTAGCACTAAGTGTCAAGTCGCGACAAGTCAAGTTACAATAGATCCGATCGTAATAAGTCAAGTTGTAATTATTAACTCACAACGTCAAATTACAATCAGACCAATCGAAACGACTTAAGTCACAACAATTCACCAAACACCAATAGTTAACAGATCACTAGAATCTCACATCTGAGTTAATTGCCAAACACCACCAAATCACTAAATTATAGCCTCCTCAATGTGAAGCTTTGGTAGCTTCCCCTTAAACCGACAATCATCTTCATGATAAATTTTTGAAAATTTTTGATTTCTGGGTCGTCAGATGGGTGGCCCCCTTAATTCATAAGGGGCGGCCCCCTTAAAATTAAGGGGACCGGCCTCTAATTAAGGGGGCCGGCCACTCTAACAGTAAAATTCACTGTTTTCTTTTGCATCTTGTGATTCCTTTTGGTAGTCTCAGCTATCATTTCCCTTTAAAACTAAACTGATTTTGGAATCCAAGCTTCTATTTTCAAATTAATTCCACTTCTAAACATGTTTTCATACTATATAATCCCCATGCATGTTTAATCCACACTCCATCATCCTCAACCTTCATCAAACCTCATCCATTTCATAATGTCTTCACCAAGAACTACCCACTCAAACAATGCCAAGAAACAAAAACTTGTCATCATCCCACCAAAACAACTCTTCATTGATCTCACCCATGAAGACAACACAACTCCATCACCACCACCTCAATGCTCATCTCCAAGTGCACCTAATGCACCTTCCAAAACACCATCCACAAATGGAGCCTCCACCTCTTCCATACCATCCACTTCATCCATCAATGACTACATCAACAACCACTTATCACCACCACCAAGAGTTCCACCACCACAACCTACATCTCTTGACATCACACTTTCGATGTCACCATTTACACCTCTTGATGCACACTTTTCACCATCTCCCAACAATCCACCAACCTACAACCCTGTCCCATGGAACTTCTCCCACGTAGTAGAAGTGATGCAAACATCCTCATTGTATGAAGATCAAAAACCCAAAGAAACCGATAACGCCAAACTAACAAGGTGAACCACTGATTATCTCTGCAGTTATCAATCCCGGAATAAATGATTAAGCCCGATCACATGACCTTGTTGTGCGTCCCCGATGTACACATTTCTCTGTGGTTTTGAGCAATTGTCTATTCAGGGGAACACGATATCAACATCTTCATTTTACTAAACGCTTTCAAGTTATCTTACACATAAAAGCTCAATCCATATTGTACACATGTACCCAACACAAGAAGAAATGATGACCCCAAAGTAACAAGCTGAAGCACCGATCATCTCTGCGGATATCAACTCCGGAATAAGTATTTAAGACCAATCACGTGAACCTGTTGTGCATCCCTGATGTACACATATCTCTCCCATGATGGTTGCGAACTCATCGGAGTCAGCATAACAATGTGTACATGAAGCATTAACCAGAAGCACTTTAACATAAATCATAACAACTCGTATGAAGATGTCGATAAGCAATATCATCTCACTCTCCAAATGTCATTCTCATATTTCTTCCCACCGAAAGCTGAAGTAATACATACCACAAGTTATCAAGAGACCGCTTCCCCCACGTAGTTGGAATAATACACCAAACGCCATGAGTTAAAACACTGATTATCTCTACGGTTATGACATTAGTCTTCCCGGCATAACTTCAATTAAGACGAAGTATTTAAGTTCATCAAGTGTACTCGTTATGCATTCAGATGTATGTCTCCTTCCTCCTTAATGGTTTTGATACCTCTGAATCAGCAACACGTTAAACTTGAACTCATGAGAGAAGAACAACATTGGCTCGGATGTATCCTGTGAAAATCAACTGCTACAGAAACTCTCTATGACTATCTCAATCAACCCTTATGTAGGCTATATGAAGTGACCACTGATGGAGAAATCCCGATATAATGAACTTGAGAGTGGAGTAAACTAACCCGAACTTGTGACTTAAACTTGCACCAATGTGTGACCAAGAATGGTGTAGAGAGTTCGTGCGACTTCGAATCTCTAAGTACTCTATACTCTTCAACCAACCAACCATCAAGTATAAGACGTACATCACCTCTTGAATATCGACAACTACGTGTGACACTTAACGTGATAGTTAGTTTTTGTGGTAATAGAAATGAAGAATTACCAAAAATAACTAGATATCCAAGTCTTCGTCATTGCAAAGGTTAAACGCTCGAACAAGGATCTCGAAGAATCTTCATCAAACCAAACCTGAAATCTTTAGATACTAAGTGCACGCACCCGTGAATTTTTACTTCAACCTCAAATAAATAATACCAAATAAACTCCGTGATCACTTGACATTATTCATAGCCGTTTTTGACGTATTAGCCAACATTTTCCGTTATGTTCTTATGGTCGATTTCTAGAATGCACATTGAAGGAACAACAATCCGTGATGAAAGAGATTCACGTCCATGTCGGTGACTTGTTCAGTTGCTTCTTCATTCTCAATGAATTTTCGTATGCCAACCAACTTTCTCGTGTGCAGCATCATTATTCAAGTAACGGATCATTATTCAAGTGTGCATCTTCGATATCATGAGAGTCGTATAACCATTCTTCAACATCCATCAACATGTATGATGAGAAGAAAAATGTTACGTTTTTAGGGGTCGGTTTGAGTCCTAATTCGTATGTTTTTAGTTTGGATTTCACCCAAAGTCGTTTCTTTTCTCATTTTAGGTACTTTTGAAGGGAAAATCACAAAAGAAGCATTTTCGGGCGTTTTCGGAGTGAAAAAGTGCGGAAAACAACAAAAACTCAAAAGACCTTAAAGATCACAGAAGGTGACGCCGTCACACTCTACAAGGGGACGCCGTCAGGAACAAGTGAGTCCAGAATTGGAAAAAGACTCGTGACGGGCCAGAGAGTTCGTAGTGCAAATTGGTGACGCCGTCAACCAAGGCCGTCAGATCTGGAACCAGCAATTATGACCACGTCAAGGAAGGCCGTCTGAAAACCCTAATCGCCGAGCTGACGACGTCACCTATTGGGTTGACGCCGTCAGCCGCAAAATCTATATAATAGTAAACTTTTTTCTTTTATTTAGAGGAATTTTAGAGTGGAGAACTTGGGACCAAACCCTAGTACGAGTTTTACAGACCTTGGAGGGTATCCAAACCCTTCCAACTTGCATGTTCAATTGAAGATAAGTCTCTTATTATACAATATGTCTATGTGTTGTGTGATTTATTCTTGTACTTGTCTTTCTTTAATATGCTAGGCTAATTTACTTTGTGTTTGCTTAGATCTAATGAAACCTAACTATTGATTATCATGTGATGTGTATGTTGTGATTGTATTTGGGTGAATGTTTCATCTACGTTAGACTAAGAAAAACTGGCTAATCTCCTATATGGTAACATGCTTGAACGTCTTTAGAAACGTGAATCATATGTGCGTTATGGTTTTAAGGTAGTATTTCATGCATAGGTTGCTATCGGTGAGCTCATGATAGGATGCTTGACGTATCGTCATAGAGTGAGGTAGGAACTTATAGAGTTAGGGAATTGAACGCACCCTACGACTTGTTAGGAATACACCCGTCATCCAAGCAAACTCAACATACTAGTCACATGGTAAAAAGATAGTTAGTGGAGTAAATGAAATCTAAGTAAACACTATTCTCCAACACTGATTTTCTATAAAACAAAAAATACAAAAATATAAGTAGCTTAGAAGTAGATCAACTTGGTTAGTTGACTAGCAACTAATCCGCCCTATCCTCCAAAACCAGAGATTTACCNAGGCGGAACAACCGCTATGGCTGCGTTAGTGTAAACGCCCCTCCAATATACGGCTGCTCTTAGGCCTCTAACAATTCCAGTAACATGCTCTGCAACCAAAAGAAACCCGATCACTTCCATTATAGGCAGATATAATCAACTATTCGAAGGTAACAAACATAAACTATGAACTTATATACAGTCTCACATCAACAAAAGCATACACAAATCGCTAATAACTACACATAACACCTATTTATCCATATTGTCACAAATATACGAAACAACAACCAAATAGCAGAATCTACAAAACACATTAACCGAAACTAAACTTGTAAACATAAATAAATCAACAAAACCATCACACAACCACTAAAAACAACATATAACCTGATCGCATGACTACCCCCCCCCCCACCAAAACAAAACCGTAACAAAAATGGTATTAACTGCACATAACATCTATTTCATCAAAAGTAATTAGGCAACCCCATTAACCACAAAATTTTATTTAAAAAAACAAAATTAACAAAATAAAACCCAAATTGAAGCAGAACCCTAAATTTACCTTCCTTAAACTTCATATTGCTAGAGAGAGACGAAGCGCCTCATAAAGTTAACCGGGCTAAAATTTAGTGCTTAAATTAAAAGAATAGCAAACCCACTATCAATCCTTCGAAATACTTCCTTCACACAATAACCTAGCCACAATCTTTTTTTTTTTTTTTTGATCAACAAATTACTGCAAAACATCTACCCTAAAATTAAACCTAATAAACGCACAAATCTAACATCATGTTATGATAGATAATAAGCTAATCCAACCATCTTCAAATCATGTCTTACAAATAAGCCATAAACTACAACCAAACGGAAAAAGTGTTCTCACAATCCAAAAGGATCACTTAAGTAAATAAATATAAACAATATATACCGAAACACCAAAAAATCAAAATACCCAATTCATTAAAACACAAACACAATTAAAACATAATCTCAATTTACAATAAAAATCAGAACTTTAACCATCTAATAAAAATTAACTAAATAATTAGAACAAACCCCATTATGAAAGACCAAAAAAGATCATAACAATATCTTACCATTATAAGTCGGCCCGCCAAGGTTTGTGTGGCAGCATCAGCAAAGCAAAGCTATACAACAGTCATGCCCCGCCAATATACATGTGACTTTAGTATAAGTACAGATATCACTGCCATGGCTGCAAGCTTAGCAAGCCCACCCCGCCATGGCGGCACCTGAAAACATGCCAAACCCACAAACATTAAACACTGTCAAAACTGCTTATTTATTGGATTTATCATGCAATAAGCAGTTGGTNTATATATATATATATATATATATATATATATATATATATTTTGTCCTATATCATTTTCAGCAAATCCCACCGCGGCATAAAATAATCTAATCAAAACATAAACACACTTAAATTCCATTCCAACCTATAGGCCATCTCAGCTTTAAACCCCTTACCCCCGTAGAACATAGTAAATCTTAAAGCGCAACCCTAGAAACTGAAAACCCTAATCCAATTTAATGAAGTACAGCAAACACAATTAAATCAATTAGAACCCTAAATAAATAAAATCCATTTAACTAATTTAAAAAATCAATTAACTTTCACCATCAATTATACAACATTAATAGATTATAATTAAACATAAACAATTGACCAAAAATTAAATGAAGAATCACATACCTTCTTAAAAAAATTCGTGGCAGTGGGAGTCCATCCTTTTCTGTAACTCATACATCCCACTCAAAATACTTTAAACCTGCAATCAAACATAAACATGTGAATAAAAATAATAAACTTTTTTATCAAAAAAAATGGAATAAAAAAAAAGGATGATGAACTCTAGATGTAATTTGGTATGCTTTACCGTGTGTGTGTGTGTGAGATTATGAAGAATCCAGAACAACAAAAACAATATATCCCAAAACCTGTGGTTGTGAAAAAAAAGGGATACATATGGATCAACTTCAGCCACAAAAGGAATAAAATAATAATTTCACTATTGATTTCCCTGTTCACCCCCTCACAGGCAACTGTAGTTGCCAATAAACCCATCGGATCGGACCAAATCGGGGGTGGGCGGCTTCTTTGGAGCTACACGATCGGATCTCAAAGAGATGAAGGAGTTGTGAGTATGGGTGAACAGTCCGGAGCATCTCGGGTATTCTAAGGGTCGGGCTGGAGCACCCGGGAGAGAGAAACTGGGCTAAAGTAGCCCAAGGAATAGAATTATAGTATAATGATTTACAAGTTGGTAAATGCTATTTTAGAATTTTGTTGTTAAATAAGTACATATCTATATCATAAACTAATTGCAAGTTGACAACTGTTAATAAGATTTCTTATAAAATTCTTTCTTGTTGATCATTAACTTTAAATATAAGCATTTGGGTGCATGTACCTTTATTTAATATTATTATTTTGGTCAATTTGTATTATTATCATGGGTAAATACCATAAAATAACAATGTACTTTCTTCAATTTACCGAGATGAAATACATACTTTTTTATCAACATTTAAGCCAACGAAACTTACAAATATTGTTTTGAGGTCAACAAAAAGACCGATTATATTAAAAATAATATTTGAAATGACTATATTACCCTTGTCAAAGTTTGAATATTTGAAATGACTATAAAACCCGGTTCAATCACTTTCGTATCTATCTTACTCATAAATAATTCTGGTGGACGGTACAGTTGGGGTAAAATGGGTATTGAAGAAGATGACGATGAGTTGCATAATGGGAATATTAATTGAGATTGAAATTTTTATTTATTTAGTTTATATAAATTTATGGGAAGGTGTTTGATGAAATGCTTGATAAAGACAAGTGAAACTGTGAAAGAGGCGAGTGAGTAAGATAGATACGAAAGTGATTGAACCGGGTTTTGATATTTGGGCTAGTTTTATGGGTTGTGTGAAGAGGATTTCTTGGCGTATTGTGTTGTAGGCCTAGTGACCCAAGAAGATATTTGGGCTTTTCTCAAGCGGACCATTACAAACGAACACGAGACACATAGTTTTCAAATTTTAAATAGTCATTCTTAGGGTGTTTGTTTCGGCTTATATAGCCGGCTTATGGCTTCTATGTGTTCGGCATATATAATATATGCCACAATTTTGTGGCTTATTTTGACACTTACATTAATGTTATATAAGTCCATAAGTGTCAAAATAAGCCATAAAATTGTGACTTATGTTATATATGTCGAATATGGCTAATGTTATATAAGGTTAAACAAACACTCCCTCAGTGTGCAGGTGCTCCTCAAGGAAAGAGCGGGAAACACTCCCTCCCGCAGGGCATCCCTCACCTTTTATTGTGAGGAAACATGCAACTTATTACCTATGCTTAAAGAGAGAATTGTTGTAGGAGTTGAGGGAAAGAGATATAAAGTGATCATGTAGTTAGAAGTGGCGAGGGAAAACGCTTAACCACACTCTTGACCTTTAACGGTGGAGGGTGTGGTGAACGAGTTTTCCTTCGCTACATCAGTTCCAACTCAATTTTTTCTCTCCAATAAACATTTTCTTTCAACACTTTATTTCTCAACCTTTCAACTTTTTCTATTTTTTATCATTTAAAAATACCCCAACACATATCCTCACATTTACACAAAATAATAAAAAATGCATTTTCTATCACTTGAAAGGGGATTCTAGTGTTGCAAGAGACTCATTCTATATTTGCTGTAAGAAGTGCCGTAAGAAGTGGTGCAGTGTATGAAATTGTGCCGCCCCACACTCTATACACTCACTATCAATATCCATCTTTAAATTTTAAAGATCTTTTGTTCTTATAACGAGATTGAACTAAAGATGCGACCCACAATGTTACAAAACTCAATGTCAACCAATGTCATCTTTACGTTTTGTAATTATTCGTCCTATTATAAGTTTCAGTTATAGACGTTTTATTAGTGTATTGTGGGTACGTGTAATGGTATATAGTGGCCTAAAAGGCTATAAGAGGAGATTTAATTTTAAGGTTTTACTGATTAGATTGAAAAATGTGGCAGATCATTAGTTTTTTCGTTTTTCTAAAATTTTACGCTTTCTATGTTTCATATTAATTTGATTTACTTGTTTTTATTTTGAGTTGTTTAAAATAATTGTTGACACTTTACTGTACTCAAACACAAAAAGGTTTTGATGATTATGTTATTTCTAGAGAACTTGCCACATTTTACTATTGTATGCTATGAACTTTTTTTTCCCTATTGTATGCATAAACTTTCTTAATCATCCTATTGTATGCATAAACTTTCTTAATCACTCTATTTTATGCATCGTTAGTCGTAACTTAGTTAAAATATTTGCATCGTTAGTCCTCATTTACTATAGAGTTAAAATATTTGCATCATCAGTCCTCATTAACTATAAAGTTAAAATATTTGCATCGTTAGTCCTCATTGAGTTAAAATATTTCCATCGTTAGTCCTCATTGAATATAGAGTTAAAATATTGCATCGTTAGTCCTCATTGAGTTAAAATATTTGCATCGTTAGTCCTCCTTAACCATTCTTACGTTTTTATCAGTTTCGTCCATTTTTATACGTTTTCATCTCATGTTTTTATCAAATCTTTTGCCACACTTTCTTTATCAAATATTTTGCCACATTTTTTATTCATTTTCGTTTAGGGTTTAGGGTTTAGTGTTTAGGGTTTAGGGTTTAAAATCTAAAACCTAATAATTTGGATCAGAAGGGTTTAGGGTTTAGGTTAAAGTCTCACGAATTTTGATGTAAAACATCATTCCGGATAACTTTCGTGTTTTACACTTTTAATAATTCGGATCAGAAGGATTTAGGGTTTAGGGATAAAAACGTATAAAACGGATAAAAACGTATAAAACGGATGAAAACTGATAAAAACTTATGAAAACTTGAGAAAAAAATGAACGAAAACGTAAGAAAAAGGATAAAAACGCAAGAATGGTCAATGAGGACTAACGATGCAAATATTTTTACTCTATAGGGTTTAGGGTTTAAGGGTTTAGGCCCTAAACATTAAACCCTAAACCCTAAACGAAAATGAATAAAAATTGTGGCAAAATATTTGATAAAAAAAAGTGTAGCAAAAGATTTGATAAAAAAAGTGTAGCAAAAGATTTGATAAAAACATGAGAAATGAAAACGTATAAAAACGTAAGAATGGTCAATGAGGACTAACGATGCAAATATTTTAACTCAATGAGGACTAACGATGCAAATATTTTAACTCTATAGTCAATGAGGACTAACGATGCAAATATTTTAACTCAATGAGGACTAACGATGCAAATATTTTAACTCTATAGTCAATGAGGACTAACGATGCAAATATTTTAACTCAATTAGGACTAATGATGCATACAATAGGGTGATTATGAAAGTTTATGCATACAATAGGATGATTAAGAAAGTTTATGCATACAATAGGGGAAAAAAAAGTTCACAGCATAAGAGTAAAAAGTGGCAAGTTCGATGTATTTTGATACATTTTTCCGATTACTAAACTGATGATACGTTAATGCAGGTATGGATTACATACACGAACACGATTATTATGTTCTATCATGTGTGTACCTTATTTCATCTCTACAATTTTAGACGTTTATTTGGCAACTAGCTTAAAGGCCCGTGGAATCCACGGATTTTTAGAAGAATGAATGCATTAAGAAATTAAGCGTGTGAGTTAAAAGATGTTTATGATTGATAATACATGTAAAAATAAAAAATGTCAAAAGATATCGTATGTATATTTGTACGTACCTCTTCAAACATGGTCATAAACCTTAACTTCTTTGTTGATTACGTTTGTGGTAGTTTTTTTTATAGATTAACATCCGCATCAGAAAGAACCTCCTTGAGATTCAGTATCCCTTTGCATGAGTAAAGGTAATTAGTAGTAATATTATAGTTTTAATTTATGTTAATTAACTTGAGATTCGGTATCATATTTGGTAGGAAGCAACATCCAAAATTTGTTTATTTTCTATCACTCCAAGGCCAAAGCATCAACTGATGCAATTTCATTCGTTTATCTATCTAAAGTCTCAATCTTGTTTGCTTGCAACCTTAGAAATCTTATGCATTTAAGTTACTACAATGGCTTTCTGAGATGGTCATATACTACGAAAGCCAAAAGAAAAGCAAATAAGAATAATAAAATGTAAAGACACAATTTGTGTTGCAAAACTTTATTAAGTTGTAAGAGGCCATTTTGTGGAAAACTTTATTAACTTTATTAATTTGTGTTGCAAAACTTTATTAAGTTGTAAGAATAATAAAATGTAAAGACACAATTTCTGAGATGGTCATATATTATGTTCTATCATGTGTGTACCTTATTTCATCTCTACAATTTTAGACGTTTATTTGGCAATAGGTTCAAAAGGGAGTCAAGAGGTTCAAATAGTTTAAAAAGAAAAGGTCCACAAAAGGTTAAAAGAAAAGGGGATTCGAAGAGGAGTCCACAATTTCAGTCCGCAAATTTCATCTTCATGGGACACTTCTTCATTAGGAGGAGGAGAAGAGAGTATAGAATCTTTGTTTTCGTTTAATACTGTCCAAGAAGAAGAATTTTCTAAGGTATCTAAGAATCAGAATGATAACGATAATGATAATGATGGGGTTTTCGCGTTGTCGGGCCAAGAGGATAATGACAAGAAACAAAAACAACAAGAGGAAAATAATAGACTATTGGATGAAGAAGCGAAATCTTTAACTGATGTTCTTAAAGGTATACCCCATCTTTTTAAACTTGTTAGACTAATAAGGTTAATGTCATAGACTAGTACTAGGATAATTTATGTGACGTAGAGTGATTAGCTGCGGACCGACCATGTTTAACATTATTCGTGGACATTCACATTACTACCATGCTCAACTTTTTTGTTTAGCGATTTTGCATAACTTAGTTTAGCTTTAACAGAACAAAACATTATCTGTCCCACATTGGTATAGGATGAGAAATTTGAGCGTTTAAAGTTGTTAGCCTAACATTACTGTCATATACCAGTACTATGTATGATTTCCCTTAGTGTAGTTTAGGTTTAATTTGTGCAATGTAGAATGATTGGTTGTGGACCTTGTTTAAAAAAACAGAATACTTTTGTAACAATCCGTCCCACATAATTACGGGATAAGAAAAAATTTGAGTGTCGTGTAAGTCTGAATAGAAGTTCAATTCCTTTTACGTGCAAACAACTCTAAAGTGGCTAACCTAACCTTCCGAGGGCTTTACCTGGCTTGAGTATGTGTGGTGGTGGGCTCTAATCTTGTGAATTAGTGGGCCAAACATTAAGTAAGGTTAAAAATGAATAGCAAACGGGTGAACTTGAAAGGGTGATCATTGAAATTAATAGTGTTGTCTAACCTATTTTTGCTAAGAGACATTTTTATCTGATGATGTTTATGGGTCATTGATGCTTGTAAGTGCAACATGATTGTTGATTACTTGTCTAGTTTTAGTTTATTTACGTATGATTGATGTTAATTGAATTATGATTTGAATGTCAGTGTGTAACATCCTAAGCAAATCCCACATCGACAGAGGCCTGGATAGATGCTGGGTATATAAGATTAACATTCGCCTTATCAGACACAACGCGTTTTGTGGTCTACTACGAGTAGGGTTCTCAGGAACTACGCAGTTAAGCGTGCTCGTGTGAGAGTAGCACTGGCCTGGGTGACCTGCCGGGAAGTCTCACACGAGGGCCACAAAAGCAAAGCCATGAGCCATCAGGGCCGTGAGCCGTCAGGGCAAAGCGGACAATATTGTGTATCAGTAGGCGGGATGTTACAAATGGTATCAGAGCCACTCCAGAGCCGTTAAGGATGGTGGGGCAAACCTCATCGAGGCCGATGAGTCCCTAAGGGGGGGGGGGTGATTGTAACACACCAGGCAAATCCCACATCGACAGAGGCTTGGAGTGATGCTGGGTATATAAGATTAACATTCGCCTGATCAGACACAACGCGTTTTGTGGTCTACTGCGAGTAGGGTTCTCAGGAACTACGCAGTTAAGCGTGCTCGTGTGAGAGTAGCACTGGCCTGGGTGACCAGCCGGGACGTCTCACACGAGGGCCACAAAAACAAAGCCGTGAGCCATCAGGGCCGTGAGCCGTCAAGGTAAAACGGACAATATTGTGTATCAGGAAGCGTGGTGAGCCGTCAGGGCAAAGCGGACAATATTGTGTATCAGTAGGCGGGATGTTACAAGCAATGTTTAAAAAGCGCGCCTACTCCCTAAATCCCACGAGGCTCTAGAATTTGGGATTTTTTCAGATCGAGGCTCACGACATGCATGAATCCTGTAAAAATCATAGCGCCTTAGGGATTTTGCGCTTTTGCGCCTTGGGGATTTTTGCGCCTCGAAGATGTGACGGGGTTTTTGGCCTTTTCTCTTAATAGCAAGATACATTTTGGGCTTACATGTTATATACATTGGGCCCTTTAAGTTATAAAGTATCTAATAACCCTAATATTTTAGAAAATAACTGAAACACACAATCAACAAAGAAATTTATGTTCTTTTGTAATCTAATGTCTAAGAATAGTAGCTTATTAACATATACAAATGTTGTTTCTTTAGTGGTAAGTGTTACCAAATAACTATAGATTCTTTGTTGTTGATAGGTTGATAGAGATACATTGTAATTTGTTAAATTTTATAAGTCATAAACTCATATATTGTAATGTATATTCAGGGATTTAGGGTAGTTCATGGATTATGATATGTTGCTTGCTTGATATTTTGGGTTTAAATGCAAGCTTTGTTAGATGTAATAACTATTAAGTGACACTAGGTATAATACCCGTGCACGCACGGGGTTTTGACATAAATTTTAATTATAATGTTTTTTTCTTTGAGTAATTGTTAATTTAAAGTAAATGTGCTAAAAGCCGAACCTTTATACTACCCCCGTCTCAAAATAAGTGTCCAGTTTGAATTTTCAGAGTCAAATTGATTCAACTTTAACCTTAACTATTTTCGTTGATGTTATATATCCAAATCAAATTCAAATTCAAAAGAATAGTGTTACAATGGCTTGTTTAATGATTCAGATTCTATTAGAAGGCACATAAGTTACTTTGCAACGCATAATCTTTTTTCAAGTGTGGTATATAAGCATCCCCCACATCATATGAAGAAGAGAATTGATTGGCACACTTTCAATTTTTATTGGACCACATTATGCAATAAACAGTTGTACTTTTAGTATAAACTGCTTTAACTGCTTGTACCGTGAGTGTCCCGATAAAAAAACGAAAATGTGCTAATCCCTTCCCTATGAAGAACAACACTCCATTATGCTCCAATCAAAGAGTTTGCATCCAATACCTACGGAATTATGGAAACATGTCGAAAGTCACTTGACAACATTAGTGACCCCTAATAATTAGTTAACTTAAAGTACACAAAAACACTAAAAACTTATTTATACAAACTCTATTTACAACTTTTAGAGGGAGATTCTTATTTGAGATCATCAATATCCATAACTCCTCACTATCTTATCGTATGTGATATAGAAACATAATGTGTGTCGATTAAAAGTTAACTTTTTGAAAGATAAACACAAAAAATCTATAGTGTCACCTATGAGTCATGCTACTTTGTCCAAAATGTACAGAAATTTCCGGTTGATGTTGGGTTAAGATGGTTTTTGTGTTAACTTGGATTATTTTGTTTTTTTCCTTCTGTTATAGATCAGCTATGTAAACGTAAACAACACCAAATCAGTTTCTGAGTAGCTACCACTTTCAAGAACGAACATGGCATTATAAAAAATAACACATACAGAAAGCATACCAATCACCACTTTATTATGCCCGAACGCTATAAGAATAAAAAATTCAACATAATATACCATTAAATTCAACAAATTTCACAACTTTATCAACTAAACAATACAAAAGACCCACAAACGCAAAACTTCAACAAAACACAAGTCAAATTTAACAAACTTTATCAGCTAAACCCAATACCAAAAGATCATTTAAAAAAAGAAGAAAAAAGAAGCTTAACTTAAACCTAATCTCAGTCATTAATACATTTTTAAGCTTAAACATCGACAACTTTATACGGTTTTGTACGGTTTTATACGTTTTAATATTCGATTTTGATTCTCCAAATCGGTTTGATCTGGGAAGGTATAGTTTGATTCGGGTTATAGAAGATGGATGCGATTGTTATGTCTCGTGATATTGGATATTCATGAATTAAAACATAAATATTCGTTCATCACTGCAATACATCATGAATATCCAATCTCATGAATTGAAAGAACGAATATTTAGGTTTTGTCATGTGGGGTAGAAGAGATGAGAGGAAGGGAAAAACTGATTCTTATGTGGGTTAAAATTTGGGACTCTGTTTATCTCTTTAAAAGTTTATATTTGACCCCTAGTCTTTTAAAATTAACCCCGCCATTCATCAAGTTTCTTTTTCTCACAAAATTGACACTTTGTTTTTTATACAGAATTTGCTTGTGAAACGAAATTTAACATTGTTTGACTAAATTGAAGCCAGTTTTGACTTTTTATTAACCAATCATATTGCTCGATTTTGCATACGTGGCACGAGCGTTGTCGATGTTATAAGTTTAAATATATCTGTATATAAACTTTTATTTACCTGACATAGATGTTGAGGTTGATGTTGTTGTTTAACTTTTAACAATTGGTATCATGTTGTACGAACTGTGCGAGTTTAGTAGCACATAATGAGCTGATGAAGTTAAAATATACTCCGTAAAGTTTTTCAAAAATGTTTTCAGGATATCCGTATATAAACGTTAAATAATAATTACATGAGTCGTTGATACTTATATTACCGTTAATAATAATTTAGTTATATTTAATATTCAAATCCGTGTACGCATAGATTAAACTTTTAAATAGGATAACATGAGTTCTTATTTAACGTAAATAGTAAAAAAAATATATTTTAATAGATTGAAAGTTTAAAACTAATATTTATTTTAAAAATATTTAATATATATTAAACCTAATTTGTATATTTATAAATTTTGTAAGTTTAATAGATGGAAGTCTCAAGCCAATACTAATACTCGTGTAATTTTAAATAAAATTTATATTATAAAATGTAGGGGGTTATTTGTTTATTATCTAAAGTTTTCAAAAAACATGGAGATTTATAATTTTACACTTAACTCTATATAGATTATTTAAAATTCAACCACTAATGTTTTATTAATTACCTCCTCTTTTTTTAAGTTTTTATTTTCATAAATTTGACACATATATTTTTATATGTTTTTTTTTCTCAACTAAATTCTCCATCAAATTTATTAAATTTTGACCAAAATCAATTCAATTTTGACTTTTTATTGGCCAATCATATTGCTCGATTTCGCCTATGTGTCAAAATCGAGCTCTCCTATTGGTCCAATTTTTTTTCCCATAAGATTGTTTTGTCAAAAAAACTCCGAAATGATGTAATTCTTTTATTATATAAAAGATTATGCATTGAATACTGATATTTTTGTGTTATTTATGCTGCATAAGTTGTCACATATGTTATAAAAAACCCTAAATGTATAGTGCGCCTCATATTTATGAATCTCGCGCCTTGTTTTGCGCCTTAACTCGAGGCTCTTTGACCCCCTTTGCGCCTTGAGCCTTTCATAACATTAGTTACAAGTGATACCAGAGCCACTCCATAGCCGTTCAGGATGGTGGGGCAAACCTCATCGAGGACGATGAGTCCCTAAAGGGGAGTGATTGTAACACCCTAGGCAAATCCCACATCGACAAAGGCCTGGATAGATGCTGGGTATATAAGATTAACATTCGCCTTATCAGACACAACGCGTTTTGTGGTCCACTGCGAGTAGGGTTCTCAGGAACTACGCAGTTAAGTGTGCTCGTGTGAGAGTAGTACTGGCCTGGGTGACCTGCCGGGAAGTCTCACACGAGGGCCACAAAAACAAAGCCGTGAGCCATCACGGCCATGAGCCATCAGGGCCGTGAGCCGTCAGGGCAAAGCGGACAATATTGTGTCTCACTAGGCGGGATGTTACACAGTGTGGTTGATGTTTAACTATTGATTGGATAACGTTAGTTACAACTAATATAAAGGACCACAGGATGTTCTCCCAAAAGTTTAAATATAAGAGAGACTTGTAATGTAAAGCATAATAGGGCCCACGGACTTAGTCCCGGGCTATGAGCACCTATTCCAATCACCTTTGGCCAAGAGCTGGGATTGAACCCAAGACCACTGGTATGTGTTAATTCACACACTTTTTTTAGGCCAAAACCGGACCAAAAAGACCAAAAACCGATAAATAAATGCCAAATATATGTGTTTTTGTGTTTATGATTGTGCAGGTACGGATATTTTGAAAAGTGGAAAAAAATCAAAGAAAACCGACAAAACGAGCACGAGATTGGAAAGAGTGCAAAATTATGGGATCAACGATAATTTTATTTGGAGCATCGAGAAAGAATTATTATATCAAAGAGGAGCATAATGATGATTATTTGAGAATTAGAAGATATTAAAGTTAATTAGATGATTTATTGGGGCTTATTCAAGGATTTATCAAACTTAAGTGGAAGCCCAACTAAAGCCCGAAGATTAAGCTCAAGAATTATTAAGCTTGGTCCAATGATATTTATAGCCCAAAAAAATTATATTGAAAGTCCAAGCTCAACATGAAAGATAAGGCCCATCATATTGCCAAACAAATATTATATAAGCTCAAGTATCATATGTTGCATTTTCCATGTTTCTCAAAATATAATGAAGACCTGTGGAGACGTGGCATGTTACTACAAAGACATGAAATAACATAAAACAAAT
Source organism: Artemisia annua (assembly GCA_014162995.1). Lineage (NCBI taxonomy): Eukaryota > Viridiplantae > Streptophyta > Magnoliopsida > Asterales > Asteraceae > Artemisia > Artemisia annua. Next base: position 87,243 of record LBNU01019098.1, read on the forward strand.
GTGATACAAAGTTCCCACGTGATCCTGCTTGTCTATCTCGATATTTACATGCGCCAAAGACCATAAAATGAAATCTGATATTACAAAGATCCAGTCGACCACAGCGGCTCTTCTCCAAAGCAAAACAGATCCGGCCCATGAAATTTAAGCAAGCCCAAGTCAGATCTGCATGTGAATGAAAGATGAAAGCAGGTGCAGCGTGTGACTCACGCACACAAATAAATAAATGAAGCGCTTGGCCTTGCTTTCTCCTCCAATTCTTATCAGCCCACCAGAGATCGAAACGTGTCACCTATGTTGGACAGCAGTACGAGGATTTGCTCATTTTTCTCTTCTTGGTCGATAAGATTTGTAAAATTGATAGCCACGTGGTACAAACGCAGAAGGATCGAGAACATAGAATCATTGGCTATTTATTGAGGCTCCTGATCCGAGATAATCATTCATTCCTCTCACATTTATTTACACACACTTGTTATTTTCTTTAGTAGCAGCAGTTTTTGTATGAGTAATATTTATTTTTAAGTGTTTTTTTAGTTGTAGCTTTTTAATAGCTTAATCTTCTAGTTTCTTTTTAAGTGCTTATTGTAATTGAAATTTTTGCTTATCTATAAGAGTTATGTTTAGTACTTAATGCTTATTCTCATCTTTTCATCTCTTTCTTTATTTTCTTTTTCCTTTCTAATCTAATAAAGTTATATAAGCTTTTTAGCTTATTGTAGCTTATTTAGGGTTGTTTTTTGGGTTTGCTTTTTCAATAAGCTTATCCATAAAGTTTTTATTTTTTTTCTCTCTTTTCTTTAACTAGAAAAAAAAAGGGTTTTTATACTTTCTTTTTATAAAAAGTTTCAATCTTTATTAAGTTTAAGCTTATTATATCTTATAATTTCTTCTTTTCTTCACCCTCTAGCTCGATTCAAACACAAAAAGATATGCATGAGCTTGTTAGGCTCGGCTTATTTTCCAAATAAGTCTTGACATATCCTAAGTTTGAGAGCATCTTTTTTATTTATTAGCTTTTTTAGATAACTTATTAAGTAGATCTATTATTTTTATCAAGTTTTTAGTATAAAGCTTGCATCTTTATTGTTTATTTTGAAGTTTCTATATTTGGCTCTATTCGAACAAGAAAGGTCTTTAGCTTTAAAGCTTGCCTTAATCTTTGATTAAGCCTATTTGACCTTTAGTTTCGAGAGCTCGTTATAGATCTAGTAGTTTCAATAGTTTATTTAGTATAAAGTTTGAATCTTTATTGTTATTTTGTGGTTTTATATACTTTAGCTTATTGTCGATTTATATAAGGGAATATAAGTGTTTCACTTGGGTGATCGGCTTAATAGCCTTGATTGCTTTCTTCCTTATTCGCTTTAAGCTTTAGTATTTTAGCTTATTTAGTAAAACTTGTAGTTATAATCTAGTTTTATAAAAATATTGTTATTCTAACTCTTATGTCTTATTTCTTATCACGATCTACCACTAAGGCCGGAGCTTAAGGGTTTTATAAGCTATCTTATCATTAAAGTTTATACCTTTAATATCTTTTATTAAACTAATTAGTCATAAAGTTCACAACTTTATTCACTAATTAGCAAAATAAGAAGCTAATAAAAAATTAATCTTTATATGTTGTTTTTAGTTTATAAAATCGCGTGTTCGTCGTATATCGGTTCTGATTTTTCTTTATCTTTTTAATTTTATAGTGATTAAATTTGGTACAATCGATGTTTATTTTTATCAAATATTTGCTATGTGTTTCTTTGCTATGCTGGTATTGAGTAGTAGTTCTTATAACTTGTAGAGTAGTATTATTAGTGAATTAGGTGTGGTTTAAAGAAAAGGAAGAAAGAGAGAATGTTAAAGGGTGGGTGTGATGGGTGGCGTGGTAATGCGAGAATGATGGGAGTGAGCGCGGTCTTTGATGAGAAGGAGGATGTGTTGTTGTGAGGGAGAAGGGTAGGTGGATTTAAAGAGGCGTGTGAAGTGAGAGGGAAAAGTAAGACCAGCAGCGTGGAAGGGAGGTCGGTGTAGTGGATGAGATGTGCCTGGTGTAGCAGAGTAGTAGTTTGTTTGCAGTGAGCGAGGGCTATAGGTGTGTCGGTAGTTTTGCTTGCTTAGCTAGTTTCTAATTTAGTTTGGATTAATGTTTTGTTTGTTATTATGTTTGTGTTTTTATCTTTTTTATTGTTGAGGTTAGGGTTATGTATTAGTTGGTTTGTTCCTAATTTCTTAAATGTTTTTTTATGTGATTTTTATCTTATTTTCTAGTATCTATTTTTTGTTATTCTATTTTTTTTTCTGTAATCAAAATCTATATAATATATATAATTAATATCTAATAGCTAGTTATTTTCTTAATTATATTGTAGTTTTTCTTCAAAATTCTTTAGTTATCTTTTTTATATTTTAATTAGCTTAAAATAGTTTAAATCATGTAAATTAAAAGAAAAAATATTAAAAAAAATATAAATCTTTTTCCAAATTTATTCTTGAGTGTTTAGAACTTTTAGAACATTAGTTTAAATTTTTAGACGTCTTTCCATTTAGATTTGCTTTTTAGGTGCGTTTTTAGATTACGTTAAGTTTGTTTTTAAATTTAGATTGCGTTTTAGGATTTGGTTGCTTTATTTGCTTGTTCTATTTCCTTGTTTACTTGTTTTTATTTGATATTCCACTATCTTAGTATAAAACTCTAAATATTCACCTTTATTTCACTTTCATTACACATTTTATCGAACCGATTATCATTTTTCCATTCACACCTTCACACGGATTACGACCCGGGTATTTCTTATTCGTTGAGAAATTACTTGGTAATATACTATACCTAAAAACGACCTAATCAACCACTATTTCTCCAAAAGCCCACGTTTGCCGGGAAACCATGACCACATGATGTTAATGGTGTGATGTTAATGGTGTTTAATTACTACATTACCTTCTGTCAGTTATTTGGTTTCTAATGTCAAATGAAATGGGGCGTAGTGTAAGGGTCCTTAAGATGTGTGGATTCAATATAAGAGAGACTTGTAATGTAAAGCATAATAGGCCTTCTAAACTGTCATACCCGCTGCTTTTTTGGGGCAGCTGCAGGGGTCATGCACACGGGTGAAGTTGACCTTCTATGCATGGTTTTTTTAGGGGAATTTCTTGTATCAAACAAGGAACATATGCACGCCAGCACATGTATGTATGTATGTAGGTATCCATATGCTGTAATGAAGACCTTATATGAAAGGGTGTCAAGTTTTGGTTACACTATCATAACCTATTTTTAAATATACATTTTTTTTGAAAGGCCTGATTAAATTAAAAGCCTCTGAGAAAGAGGCAAAAAAACAGAGTACATGGAACACAAAGACATGCCAAATCAGGCCATAACACCAAGAGAAACAAGAAGGAAAAAGCTAGCTAAACAAGTCAAAAGGTCTTGAAATCCAGAGGCTCCAATTAGCCACGTGAGGCTTAATCCGAGCAGCAATCCACAACTTTGACAACCTTTGGATAGATGGAAAAATATCTTCATCAATAATACTAGCAAATACTAGCAACCAAGTCTGGATCCGAATTGACGACTCTAAAGTCTCATTTCTGATATCCTAAAGTCTCATTTTGTCTGGCTATCATACATAGTACTGGTAAATGACAGTAATGTTACCAAAATCAACTGTATTCCATTTAAGTAATAAAGTAATGAGCTTGTCAGTACAAGGGATGCATTTAAAAATATATAAATAAATAAATAAATAAAAAGTTAAACTGGAACAAACCAGGCACATAACACATAAAATTTGACTTTTAGGTACCATATGCGTGTGACTTGTACATTTAAGGTTCTCACTTCTTGCTTCTGTGACCATTACTCATATCTCTTAGTTATAATGACTAGGTTCAACAACTCAAACAGAGCTATACATATTCCTAGTTTCCATCTCCAAAACATGTCCGCTCACCTCAAAAGCCTTACTTATAGTGTGAGGCCAAACCGCCAACGTTTATTCCGGCTAGCTATTGTGTTTTATTTTTTTTATTTTTTATTTATTTATTTATTTATTATTTTTTTTTTGTTGTTGCGGTATAATGCTCTTTAACTATTGTCTATATATGGTGCATACTCTCATGAAAGATGTTTAATCACAATGCCTGACCACAGGCCCAGATCATGCATTTGGCGACTTAGTTGTTGCCTCGGGAATCACAGATGACATGCTTGACAGTTTAATGGCCCTCAAGGACTTAGACGATGTTCCAGGATTGCCCCCATTAAGCACAATTGAGGATATGCGTTATGAAAAGAACACCTGTAAGTCCACAAGAGCTGACATAGAGCGGCAGAAGCAAGAGGAAATTGCCAATGCACGCGTTAGACAAATTGATAGTCAGGGTAGGGCTTATGGGACTGGAAAAAGCAAATGTAGTATTGCCCGTGTCTGGATTGAACCTGGTGAGGGTAAATTTCTTGTAAATGACAACCAGTTCAATGTCTATTTCCCAATGCTTGATCAACGTTGAGACAAAAACATTGGGTCTTCTGGATGTTAATGTTGGTTATAATGTGTTACTGTGTTCCCAGATTAGGGTTAAGATAATCAATGAGTACCGGATATTCACTTGAAATCGTTGTATCACTTTCCAATAGAAACTATTCGACCCTATGCCTGGGTTACACGAATATCTCTATGGGATAAGACCAAGTGATGTTCTTGTTTTAGGCACAAATCAAGAACAGAAGTGTATTCAAGTGTTTAGGGTTTGATGTTAATCGTATCCATGCAGATGTGTTATGACCTCTATTTATAATAGAGAATACTCAAACCCTAGCCCATAGAATTATGTATATTTAACGGCCCATTAAATATATCATAATACTTTCCATAATAGTAGGAATCAGTGGTTATCAGTGGAAACAATATTACCACTAGCGTGGTAACACTAGCAGCAGAGTCAGCAGCAGAGTCTAGCAGCAGAGTCTAGCAGCAGAGTCAGCAGCATCCACTAGTATAACCACAATTGAGTCAGGGTGTTCATGGACCAAATGGGTGTACACTCCGTACCTCCAAACCCATTACCAGGTGTGAACTTATCACTCAAGTGCACTAAATTTACCAACAATCCTCCCCAAATTTAGTTCACTTCCTTTGCATGAAAAATAAAACATAAAACAAAACAAGTGCATAAATGAAAATATCCTGAGGATTGAATTTCCACATTAGTACATATACGTTCAAACATTCGAGAATCAGGGTGTTCTAAGAATTGAACCCTTCAACCCATTTGAATACCTGAAGATAAATACACACAAGTTTTCAAACACTTAAATACTCCTGACACTATTACAAGCCATGTGTCCATATACAATTCATAAATGTTGTAAAATCTAAAAGTCCAAAGCTTCCTGAAGCGGAAAAACTTCAACATTTACATAGGTGGTTCATCATTTAATCATGCTCCTGCTCAGCACTTTTTCAAAGAAATTAGCCATTAAGAAGTGAAGACTTCATCCTCCTTTTCAGCAGGTAACAAGCACAACCTTGGGATGTATGTGATACATGTGCTTCAGTCCACAAAATGTTCAGCTTTCCACATTGAACTCAGCTTCCAAGTTTCCTTAGAAGGGAGTTGGGTATCTTTGCATTTAGTGGCTAAGTTGGACTTAAACCCATCCCTGTAGCAGACTTTAAAACCAAGTCTCTAGCCAAACCCTTCGTCAAGTGATCAACTAAATTTTGTTGAGATCTAACAAACTCTATAGATACCACCCCATTCATGATGAGCTCACGAATCATGCTATGCCTGACACCTAAGTGTCTAGACTTCCCATTGTACATCTGGCTATAAGCCTTTGCCAATGTAGCAGCACTATCACAACGGATAGAAATAGGTGCTATAGGTTTAGGCCACAATGGAATCTCAAGAAGCAGGTTTCTCAACCATTCAGCTTCTTTACCAGCAGCAGCAAGAGCCACAAATTCAGATTCCATGGTTGAACTGGTAATGCAAGTTTGTTTCTTGGATGCCCAAGAAATTGCACCTCCACCAAGTAGGAATACCCAGCCACTAGTAGATGAATTATCTTCAGTGTTACTGATCCAACTTGCATCAGTGTATCCTTCCAACACTGAAGGATAACCAGTATATGAAAGACTATAATCCATAGTTCTCTTCAAATACTTAAAGACCCTCTGAATTGCTTGCCAGTGATGAGCACTAGGATTACTAGTATACCTGCTCAGTTTACCCACTGCAAAAGCAATATCAGGTCTAGTACAAGTCATGGCATACATCAAGCAGCCAATTACCCTAGAATACTCAAGTTGAGATACAGCTTTGCCAGTATTAGGCATTAGCTTCTCACTTGTATCCATAGGAGTACTCACTGGAGTACAATCAAAGTAATTAAATTTCTTTAACACCTTCTCAATGTAATGAGACTGTGAGATAGAAATCTTGTTACTTTCATGTTTAATCCTAATACCAAGGATAACATCTGCCTCCCCCATATCCTTCATGGAGAACTTTGATGACAAAAATTCTTTTGTAAGATCAACTTGATTTTGGTCAGTGCCAAAGATCAACATGTAAACAACATATAGACAAATGATGACTCCTTTACCAGATTCATCAAATTTGCTATATACACATTTGTCAGCCTGGTTAAGTGAATAACCACTAGACAAAACCACTTCATCAAATTTTTGATGCCATTGCTTAGGTGCCTGTTTTAGTCCATAAAAAGACTTAATCAGTTTACACACCTTGTGTTCATTGCCAGGCATGATGAAGCCCTGAGGTTGTTTCATGTAAACCTCTTCATCCAAATCACCATTCAAGAAAGTTGTCTTCACATCCATCTGATGAATAATCAGATTGTGAATTGATGCCAAAGCAATTAGCAATCTTATGGTACTGATACGAGCCACAGGGGCATAAGTATCAAAATAGTCTATTCCTGACTTTTGTTTAAAGCCCTGAATGACTAGTCTAGCCTTGAACTTTTCAACAGTTCAATCTACCTTCATTTTCTTTTTAAAAATCCATTTGCAACCTAGAGGTGTGCAACCAGGTGGTAGATCAGTCAACACATAAGTGTTATTGCCCATGATGGAATCCATCTCATCATTAACTGCTTCTTTCCAGAAAGCAACATCATGGGACTTCATTGCTTCTTCAAATGTTTTGGGATCACCCTCAATAATGAAGCAATATGAGTATTGGTCAGAGACCTCACTCCTTGTACCTTCAATTAAGTATAATTGAAACTCAGGTCCAAATGACTTTGGAGTCCTCACCCTATTGCTCCTTCTGAGCTCAGGTTCAGGTTGTTGTTCCACAACCTCAGCAGAAACCACATCAGGTTCTTCTGAAGCACCATTGTCATTGATTCCATTTGGAATCCTTTGACTTGGTCTAAGGATAGATGAGAATCTATTCTCATCAAAGAGTGCATCCCTTGATTCAATTATAGAGTTAATTGAAACAGATTCATTAGGTTCAATGACATAGAACCTATATGCCTTGGAATGCTCAGCATATCCAACAAAGATGCATTCAATGCCTCTTTCACCCAAAGTTTTCTACTTTGGATCAGGGAGTCTTACAACAGCCCTACAACCCCAAATCCTGAGAAAATTCAGGTTGGGTTTTCTTTTAGTCCAGAGTTCATAAGGGGTAACCTTATTCCTTTTGTTGGGAACCATATTTAGTAAATAGCAAGCTGTTAACATAGCTTCACCCCAGAACCCTTGACTCAGCCCTGAATAGGACAACATGGAATTAACCATCTCTTTCAGCACCCTGTTTTTCCTTTCAGAAATACCATTTTGCTGAGGAGTATAGGGAGCAGTTGTTTCATGGATTATACCAACAGACTGAAAATACAGAGTATCCATGTACTCACCTCCCATATCAGTCCTAAATCTTTTGATTAGAGACCCTTGTTGCAATTCAACTTCAGTTTTAAATACTTTCAAATTTATCTAATGCTTCATCCTTAGTATGTAACAAATAAACATAACAAAACCTAGAAGCATCATCAATAAAAGTCACAAAGTATTTCTTATTCCCCAAAGAGGGAGTAGCATGCAAATTACATAGATCACTATGAATCAGTTCTAACACTTTAGTTTCACGTTTTACACTTTGAAAAGGTTTCTTAGTTATTTTGTTCATCATATAAGTTTTACACTTTTTAATGTCCATGTCAATTGCTGGAATTAACCCATCTTTAGACATATCTTGCATTCTCTTAAAGTGTACATGGCCAAGTCTAGCATGCCATAAATTTGAATCATTCAGTTTAGAGGTAGACATAAAAGCAGAATTAACGTTATCATGAACAATATTAAGCCTGAACATTTGATTACACAAATAGCCAAAACCAATAAACACACCATGTTTAGACAAAACATACTTAT
>LBNU01019098.1:105820-117933 GCA_014162995.1 Artemisia annua
TAAAATTACTTACAAGGAACTTCTTACTTTTGAGTTCATCAGACATATAATTGGCTTCCAAGGAATCCCATAGTTCTTTAGAAGATTCAACATTCTGATAAATATCAAAGAGTGAATCAGACATACCATTAAGGATTAAACCTCTGCAGACATAGTCATCATTCTCCCACTTGCTTCTTGCTCTCATCTGTTCCATGGTAGCATCATCCCCATGATCTTCAGGAATAGTAGAAGTGAGAACAGACACCACATTCATGCTTGTCAGCAGGAACTGCATCTTCTTCTGCCATCTTCTGAAATCAACACCTTCAAACTTTTCCAACTTGGAAAAGTTAGCAGCCATATGTCTCATAACAGCAGCCATTGATTATCACTTAATAGTTTCTATTGATTGTTGGTTATAATGTGTTACTGTGTTCCCAGATTAGGGTTAAGATAATCAATGAGTACCGGATATTCACTTGAAATCGTGGTATCACTTTCCAATAGAAACTATTCGACCCTATGCCTGGGTTACACGAATATCTCTATGGGATAAGACCAAGTGATGTTCTTGTTTTAGGCACAAATCAAGAACAGAAGTGTATTCAAGTGTTTAGGGTTTGATGTTAATCGTATCCATGCAGATGTGTTATGACCTCTATTTATAATAGAGAATACTCAAACCCTAGCCCATGGAGGCCCATTAAATATATCATAATACTTTCCATAATAGTAGGAATCAGTGGTTATCAGTGGAAACAATATTACCACTAGCGTGGTAACACTAGCAGCAGAGTCAGCAGCAGAATCTAGCAGCAGAGTCAGCAGCAGAGTCTAGCAGCAGAGTCAGCAGCATCCACTAGTATAACCACAATTGAGTCAGGGTGTTCATGGACCAAATGGGTGTACACTCCGTACCTCCAAACCCATTACCAGGTGTGAACTTATCCCTTAAGTGCACTAAATTTACGAACAGTTAATTGTACTGTGAAAGGGGGTGGTGTATCGGTTTGAAGCATTAAATTCATATTATTTATTCTTGTTTGAATGCATAATTAGATGTGGCAAAATGGGAGGTTTGGATGTTGTGTTTATGATGGATGTTGTATCTTATGTCACATTTTTCTTCGCAAATTCCATTAATATTTTCTCCAACACCAATCTAGCTCGGTTGATTATGCATGGCATTATAATTTTTCGTTCTTTCAATTGTTTGTGGACACCAATCTAAACTTCGTAAGTGCATGCAACAGGTCAAATAGGCTCAATTCGTCTTGGTATGAGTAGGGCACTGGAAAACTAGCCCCAGATCAGTTCTGTCCTCCTTAGAAAGAAGGTAAAATACGGCTTTTATTTACCTTTTTATTCTTTTGCATAAGCTTCAAACTGATTTATTGATCTAAGTCGACACACTCCCTTTAGTCTCTTTTTATAGCTGTTTTACAAATGAGTCACTTGTGCTCTCGAAAGTTAATCATTACAGTTTCTATGAGATGGAAGGACCATTTGGCATGATATTAGTTAGTCACCTTCTTTAAAATATATGGAGTTTTTGATATATGAGATTATTTGGGCCCAATCTAGTGCTAGTCATGCTCTTTATATCTTATAGGTGTTCATTTGTTTGTTTGTGTGGGGACACTTGGTGATTTCATCTTTCTTTATATTTTCATATATTAATATTTGAAGCGGGATTTGGTAGAGGTGGCAAATCGGCAGGTTAGGTGGGCTGTGTAACAGGTCAAAATGTGTCATTTTTAACAGTTCCAGGGTCGACCAGTCAATTCTTTTCTTTTCTTTTCTTTTTTTTTTTGTCGCTTTTCAATTTTATAAATGATTTAATGTATTAAGATAGATTGTAGCTACCACCATTATAATAATATTCCAGTTCTTTTAGCTAAGCGTTTAGGAGGTTTTAACACTTTAAAATGTGTTTGGCTTGTTTCCATCCTAACCAACTCTATGAAAAATGTACTGTTAAAGCCTTTGGAGATAAACTCAAACCCGGATTGACCCATCTGTAGGCAAACGGGCATAATTTTTTTCACAGGTTATGTGACATGATTCCAGGATCGAATTGATCCAAACAACACATGTACAAACATCAATAAAAGGAACAGTAAAGGAATACACAGAAAAATTGGGTGAACCTTTAATAACGATATATTATTAAACTAGAAAAGGTTACTGTATACAAATGATCGTAAGCCTATATATACTACATGAAGCGTTGCTTCCTAAACGACACACTGGTTCATCCAAACGTTGTGATCGTTTGTGATGTAACCGTTCCTTATAACTACCCTAACTGCTGCATAATGGGCCTGTTTGGGTTAACAGGTTTCGACCCATAAGCAGACTTCTAACTTGACCCATGCACTAATACATACGAATTACATATACTAACTAAAGTCTTAACATAAACATTTGATATAAAAACATTAAAGGCTAACATTTTCTCCCCTAATGATTTAATATCAAATTCTTCTGAGTTGATCCTTCTGGTCTTTTTCAAACAATGACATCAAAGTCATTGTTTCCTTGTTGCTTCCTTGTGTCCATCTTCATCATCATCCAATCTAACACCAATCGATTCTCTTGTTCATTCCATGTGCTCCATCCTTCACAGTCTTATCCTTCTGGCACGGTGAGTCCTTGACATCTTGCTTCACCCACTTCTCAACGCTTTTCAACCCAAGGCACTTGATCTGTTTCATGGTATATCACAACTAAATTAATGAACCTCCTATTGCAATCTGTTATTGCCCTACTATCTTCACTTGTTAGATCGTCTTCATACTTTGATGGCTTTGGTTGCTTTGTTGCAAAGGTTTTATCATCATCATACTATTATCAAATCATCACGACCTTGTCCCCATCATACTCTTACATCTTCATCTTTGGCTTCATTGCCTTCGTCAACCATCATGGTTGTAGGGTTCCTCATGAACCGGGGTCTCCAAGGTTGGTTCTTCTTCTCAATCTCTTATGAACAAACTGTTGTTCATTCTTTCTTTGTAACAAACTTGCAGCCATGTTTTCTTCTTCTCCTTTCTTTCTATTCTCTTCGTGAATCTGCTTATTTTCCTTGTTTTAACCACCGGTCTTTGGTGGTAACCGTCTAAACCTTCTTTCTTTCTCTTCAAATGTCATTCATGGCAGATCCTTGTGTTGTTTGATCCCTTCTCTCTGATACCACTGTTTCACAGGTTTTGTGACATGATTCGAGGATCGAATTGATCCAAACAACACATGTACAAACATCAATAAAAGGAGCACTAAAGGAATACACAGAAAAATTGGGTGAACCTTTAATAACGATATATTATTAAACTAGAAAAGGTTACTGTATACAAATGATCGTAAGCCTATATATACTACATGAAGCGTTGCTTCCTAAACGACACACTGGTTCATCCAAACGTTGTGATCGTTTGTGATGTAACCGTTCCTTATAACTACCCTAACTGCTGCATAATGGGCCTGTTTGGGTTAACAGGTTTCGACCCATAAGCAGACTTCTAACTTGACCCATGCACTAATACATACGAATTACATATACTAACTAAAGTCTTAACATAAACATTTGATATAAAAACATTAAAGGCTAACATTTTCTCCCCTAATGATTTAATATCAAATTCTTCTGAGTTGATCCTTCTGGTCTTTTTCAAACAATGACATCAAAGTCATTGTTTCCTTGTTGCTTCCTTGTGTCCATCTTCATCATCATCCAATCTAACACCAATCGATTCTCTTGTTCATTCCATGTGCTCCATCCTTCACAGTCTTATCCTTCTGGCACGGTGAGTCCTTGACATCTTGCTTCACCCACTTCTCAACGCTTTTCAACCCAAGGCACTTGATCTGTTTCATGGTATATCACAACTAAATTAATGAACCTCCTATTGCAATCTGTTATTGCCCTACTATCTTCACTTGTTAGATCGTCTTCATACTTTGATGGCTTTGGTTGCTTTGTTGCAAAGGTTTTATCATCATCATACTATTATCAAATCATCACGACCTTGTCCCCATCATACTCTTACATCTTCATCTTTGGCTTCATTGCCTTCGTCAACCATCATGGTTGTAGGGTTCCTCATGAACCGGGGTCTCCAAGGTTGGTTCTTCTTCTCAATCTCTTATGAACAAACTGTTGTTCATTCTTTCTTTGTAACAAACTTGCAGCCATGTTTTCTTCTTCTCCTTTCTTTCTATTCTCTTCGTGAATCTGCTTATTTTCCTTGTTTTAACCACCGGTCTTTGGTGGTAACCGTCTAAACCTTCTTTCTTTCTCTTCAAATGTCATTCATGGCAGATCCTTGTGTTGTTTGATCCCTTCTCTCTGATACCACTGTTTCACAGGTTTTGTGACATGATTCGAGGATCGAATTGATCCAAACAACACATGTACAAACATCAATAAAAGGAGCACTAAAGGAATACACAGAAAAATTGGGTGAACCTTTAATAACGATATATTATTAAACTGGAAAAGGTTACTGTATACAAATGATCCTAAGCCTATATATACTACATGAAGCGTTGCTTCCTAAACGACACACTGGTTCATCCAAACGTTGTGATGGTTTGTGATGTAACCGTTCCTTATAACTACCCTAACTGCCGCATAATGGGCCTGTTTGGATTAACAGGTTTCGACCCATAAGCAGACTTCTAACTTGACCCATACACTAATACATATGAATTACATATACTAACTAAAGTCTTAACATAAACATTTGATATAAAAACATTAAAGGCTAACATAATTTGCCACCTCTAGGCTCAAAACAGGGATCATGCATGCTATAGTTTTCACAAATACTAATAAATAGAATTCACAAAATCGTGATTGGATTTGTATGAGGATCTTACATGTATAGTATATTTCTTTTCACTATATTTTTTCATGCCAGATGTACTACCCCATCACTTTTGGACATGCGTTATGTGAATAAATATTGATTTAGTAGGTTTTATTCAATAAAGTTGCACTTTGGCGACTTTTGACCCGTTCAACCATCTGACCAGTTTGCTTTTCTTTTTCTTTTTCTTTTTTTTTTTTTTTCCTCCTTCTCTATGTTTTCATTTTATCCCAAGTCCTACTCGTTAGGTCACATTTGGAGGTTATTTTTTCATTCTATGGCTAAAGTTCTTTGATATCTGAAGTTGTATCATAACATGTAATTTGTGTTTTTGGCAGCTGGTTTCTTGACAAGAGACTCGAGAATTGTGGAGCGGAAGAAACCTGGTAAGGCGAAAGCAAGAAAGAGCTTCCAATGGGTCAAGCGTTAGACGGTTTTTGATTTGCCAGATCTCTATTTTTATGGAAACAACTCGAATGTGCCGGGGCAAATATTTTGTTTCACGTTTGGGATCTTACTTGAAATAGTTTTATCATCACCAGTCTGGACTTGGACTTGCAAAGCTTAGTTTGTTGTCTTCGATAATATTTAGATCCTGGTCATGTTAGAGCAGAACCAGTAGTTGCTAGACTTTTTGCGGTTTTAAGGCATTGTTTCAGAAACGTGTGATTGGGTTGTACGAGGTCATATGAGGATCATATATGTATTGTATATTTCTTTTCACTATATTGTTCCATGCCAGATGTACTACCCCATCCATTTGGACCCGCAAGAATAAAGATTGATTTAGTAGGTTTTATTCAATAAAAAGTTTCACTTTGGGGACCTTTGAACCGTTCAACCATCTGACCGTTTTTTTTTTAATAATATCCCAAGTCCTACTCGTTATGTCACATTTGGAGCTTATTTTTTCATTCTATGGCTGAAGTTCCAGTTGTAGAAGTTATGTAGCTCATTGATATCTGAACTTGTATCGTAACGTGTAATTTGTGTTTTTGGCAGTGGGTTTCCTGACAAGAGACTCAAGAATTGTGGAGCGGAAGAAACCTGGTATGGCGAAAGCAAGAAAGAGCTTCCAATGGGTCAAGCGTTAGACGGTTTTTGATTTGCCAGATCACTATTTATGGAAACAACTCGAATGTGTCGGGGCAAATATATTGTTTCACATTTGTGATCTTGAAATATTTAGATCATCACCATTCTGGACTTGGACTTGCAAAGCTTAGTTTGTTGTCTGATAATCTTTAGAGCCTGGTCATGTTAGAGCAGAACCAATATAGCAGTTGCAGTTGATGGACTTTTTGCGGTTTTATGTTACAACGGAAGTCATGTAACCATGAAATTAATAATTTTGTTGGATTTTTATAGTGATTCGTGAGTAGAAGTGACAAAGTATGGAAGTCTGTTAAGTAGTAATGACTTGTTTGTTATATGTGCGGAATAGTTCATAAATTGATTAGCTCTAGCTGGTTCGACCTTTTGAACAGGTATGCTTGACGGAATGTTTGTGAATGCAATGACTACTAGTCCTCTTCAGAGTGATATAGAAAAGTACTGTGCAATGCAAACCTTTTATCTTTTATCTTTTGCATAATCTCAATATCTTGATAGCCGTGAGGGCCGTTGTTACCATTTTTCTTAAATAAAATCATACTTTTTGTTTGTTGACTTTAATTTACATATAATGTAGTGGACTATAAGAACATAATGCAAAGGCATGGTCATGTTTCAATTGCAAACAATGATCAGAATCATTTGTGACTAGAACCATGATTTCAAGCATCATTTCAAGGTTATGACATTACAAAATATTTTACTGAACACCATTCCTTTAATCAACAATGATACAAGTAACAAAACAAGGACTTGAAATACATCTCTAAAGCTTAACCTCGACATCCATCGAAACTGTCAGGTAGATCAAGCTGCATCAAAGAGTCAATGGTTTGTGCAGTTGGGTGCATAGGAGGATATCAATGAGCCTTTGATGCGTCCTGATCTCAAAATGGAATCTCGTGTCTTTGTGAACATGAGGGGATTTCAACACATAGTAGATTCTCTTCTTGGTGGGTAAAGAAACTGGCCCATCGTCTTTGCATTTGCACCCGGTGTGACCACAACTTGATCTTGAGTTTATGTTTTAGTGTTGCCTCCTGAACCTGGAAAACCAAGAAACTACTTTAGCTTATATGGAATTGCGCCATTAGTTAAAAAAAAAATGCAAGCGACAAAATGGATAATTTATGAGAACATGTACAATAGTTGCACACTTAAGAAAATCCATATTTTATCTTATCTATGTAGCGTTTAAACTCTTACATCTTTAATACAGTAAGGGACCAAAAGTGTAACAAGTTTTAAATAGAGACCACTCATGAAAATATTGATATTTTCAGAAACCAAATCTGTAATTTTGTATAAACTATAAAGACCATTCGTGTAATTTACTTTATTTTTTCTTTTTAAAAATTTATTATTTTGTTCATATACGAGTACAATTTATATCGGCCAATATCAAATTCGATATTAAAATAAGATAAATGAATTTAGAAAACAAAGAAAGTGCTGTTATTTACTCACATAATGGGATAGGTTGTGGTTTCTATCTCGGAGGGAAAATCATACAACTCCAGAAGCTCTCGACGTGCGGCGATAAGTAGACCTTTCAACCCAAATATGCTTTGCGGAAGATGACTTATGCGTGTAAATGTTATATCTAGCATTTTTAAACATTCAGATCGGCCAATATCTTCAGGTAACTTCTCGAGAAGAACACAACCCCTTAAGAATAAGTGAACAACTTTTTTCATACATCCAACGGGAGCGTTAAATTCTACCAACTCATCACATCCTACAAGATTTAACCTCTCAAGATTTGGAATCAGCTCAAGGTCAAGGCTCCTCAACCTTGATTTACCAAGGTTGAGTTTTCTGAGATTTGGACATGCAGCAGACACGTGAAGTTCTTCAAAATCAGAACAATTATTAAGATCTAACCACTCAAGATTTGGAATCAGCTCAAGGTCAAGGCTCCTCAACCTTGTTTTATATAAGAGGAGGGATTTGAGATTTGGATATGCGACAGGCACGTGAAGTTCTTCAAAATCAGAACAATTATTAAGATCTAAACTCTCAAGATTTGGAATCAGCTCAAGGTCAAGGCTCCTCAACCTTGATTTACTAAGGTTGAGGTATTTGAGATTTGGACATGCAACAGGCAAGCTAAGTTCTTCAAAATCAGCACAACCAGAAAGAGATAACGTTTCGAGATTCGGAGTCAACCCAAGGTCAAAGGTTCTTAACTTTAACTTTGAGTGAGTGATTTTGAGATGCTTGAGCTTTTGACAAGTAACTGGCATACAAAGTTCTTTTAATTTAGAAGAATACTCTAGAGATAATGACTCGAGATTCGGAGTCAACCCAAGGTCAAAGGTTCTTAACTTTGGGTGACCGATTTTGAGATGCTTGAGCTTTTGACAACTAACCGGCATGCAAACTTCTTCTAACCCATAACAAATGCCAAGAGATAACGTCTCAAGATTCGGAGTCATCTCAAAGTCAAAGGTCGTCAACTCTAACCTAGGGAGAGAAAGGAATTTGAGTTTTGTAAGAACCTGCCAACGAAAACAAGAAAATAGATTTATATTAGCCTATTAACAAACCAATAAATTACTGTAATAGAATTATTACAAATTATGCAAAACAACCTTTCAAACAATTATTCTACCTTCTTTTTTCTCCCTTTCCAAAGTTGTACCATTCTATTGCCCCACTCCATTTCAAGTCCAACAAGATTGTTTGCTTCAAATGTTTTGGGTAAATACAAGAAAGGGTAATTCCTACATTTTAGATATCTTAAAGAATTTGGAAAGTATTGGCTGGTATCATTAAGATATCTTGACTTCTTAAGATTTAGACATCTTGCTGTAAAATCAAAATATGCAAAATTCACTTGAAGATATCGAAGATTCTTCATTTTTCCAAGACCTTTCATAACAATTCTCGCATTTGTGTTCGACTCCGTAAGTTTTAGACATCTTGTTGATTCAGTACCCTGCAATCCAAAAACAGTGTCAGAAGTCACAAAAAATGAAAATACATTAGTTTTCTCCACCTTACAAGTAAACTGATTTTTACCTTGCCATTAGCCAATATATCTTCAATTTCCTTATTAATCCACAGTCGGCTATGTTTGTTAGGCTCATTGGGGTGCTCACGACGAACAATGTTCTTTCCCATTTCTTCTATATGGTCATGCATCCACAAGTAACCATATTTATCTTTAGAAATAGTTATGAGAGATCTCTGCTCAAGAACTTTTAAACCATTTCTAGCATGAAATCCATAGCTTTCAAGCACTCTCATTGCATCTTTTTTGCGCTCGCCTTTCAATATGCATGTAATGTCTAGAAATATTTCCTTATAATCATCCTCTAGACTATTGTAGCTTAGCTCTAGCTTTTCCAGAGTCTCCTTCAAGGGAATTTTTTTTAGTCTTTCGATGGCATCTTCCCATTCAACCATATCTTTACCACAGAGAAATGAACCCAAGACTTTGACTGTTAAGGGAAGACCTGCAGCATACCGTACAACTTTTCGTGATAGCTCTTTGTATCCTTGAGATGGAATCTCCCTTCCAAATGCATATCTACTGAGGAGACAAATTGCTTCCTTATCTGATAAGAGATTGATATCTCGAATCAAGTTCACTCTGTGGGACACCAACACTTGCTCATCTCTCGTTGTCACGATAATTCTACTCCCGGGCTTAAACCAATTAGGCTCACCGGCTAACGCCTCAAGTTGGTCTATGTGATCCACATCATCTAGAACAAGAAGAACCTTTTTACCACACATCCTCTCTTTCATCATGTTTTTCCCATCAGTAACACCATTCACAGTGACGTCTTCTTTCAGCACATCTGAAAGGACTTGTTTTTGTAATTTCTTCAAACCCAAAGTTGTGGAAACTTCCCTCACATTCTCTACAAAGCTTTTAGCTTCGAAATCATTAGATAGATGATCAAAAACAGCTCTCGCTGTAGTTGTCTTCCCAACCCCTCCCATGCCCTTGATCCCTATAATGCGAACTTCATCAATACCAACTTCTAAAGATGAAATAACATCCCTTACTCGGGTCTCCATGCCTACTAACTTTTCATCAAAGCCGAAATTGATGGAGCGTAACTCTAGTGATATCTCTTGAACAACGTTTTTGATAAATTTAGCTTCATGCCTGTGTGTATGTAAAAACTAGAGCTGTTTAGCATACATTCACATATGCGAGTAGAAACATAATGCTATAATAATAATCTTTCATCCTTAGCAACAAACAAAAGTAATGATGAAGAAATTACCCATCAAGAGTGTTCTTCAGCTCCCAACCAGCCAGATCGGATGCTTCTTTTAGAGCCCCTTTCCATTTATCAGCAGCCTCTTCATTTTCATGTTTAGCAAAAGCTTCACCAATAGCCCCACTTTGTTTACGGACTTCAGTGGGTTCCACATCATAGAATATAGGGTAAGCAGCGTGGCCAGTCATCTTGTGACACTCCATAATCTTGACAAGCTCTTCCAAACACCATGACGAAGAAGCATAGTTTTGAGAAAAAACAATGATGTAAAATTTGGAGTCTTCAATGGATTTGAAGAGATCATCACAGATCCTTTTACCTTTATGAATTTTCTCATCGTCTTTGTAAGTGTAAATGCCTTTATCCTTAAGAGCATGATAAAGATGATCAACAAACGTTTTGCGAGTGTCTTCACCCCTGAAGCTTATAAACACATCATACTTAAATCTCTTTTGAAATGATGAATTTGAAGAAGATGCCATTCAATGATCCTGTTAAATTGAAATTTATGTTCAATTGAAATTCAAATCCTTATGACAGTGATTCACGCATTAGCAATCATGTTTGAAATATAGATACAGACAAACTATTAGATGACAAGTAGACAGGTCAAAACGAGTTAGCATGATTGGTAACTGGTGGAGTAAAGGAGAAATGCTTCGAAATTTTGTGAAATAAGAAAGGAAAATCCTAAAGTATCTACAAAAGTCACTAAAATCCTAAAGTATCTACAAAAGTCTAAGGAACTTTCCGAAATTAACTTATATCTCGGAGACTCGGACGGGCTTCCTATACGGTAAACTAGTTTCGAACTACGAAACTAGTCACTAAAATCCTAAAGTATCTACAAAAGTCTAACAAACTAAAAAGATTAATTTATACACACGTAGACATTAATACCACAATTATACACAAAACAAATAAATAAACTCCAAATAACTGAATAAAAAAGAACAAACCAAACTTGATAAAAGCGTTGGTGGTCGGCTGTCGTGGTGAAGGTGGTGATGGTGGTGGTGATCGTGTGTTTGACTTTTGAGAAACAAGAAATGAAAGGTTATGAGATGGGAATATGGGATATTAAAATAGAAAACATATGAATTTATCTTATTTTACTTGCAACGACCTTTTCAACTTTCGTTAGTCGTCGCACGCGTTACCCGGGAAAATGAATATTTTGAGGGAGCTTTAATTATATATTCGTATAGAGACAATGACTTTTATTATGGAAATTTCCTAGTCTTTTGATTGGGCTATTTTTTAACATTCATTTCCTATACCAAATAATTCACTATGAGAATTTCCCTGTCTTTTACAATAAAGAAATATCGTAATAACTCCTAGCCGTAGTCAAAATTTTATATCTCGAGCTCAAAGAAAAAGAGAGAAAAAAACTATACCTTATCTTAGTATCAACATAAATATCCTTCTTTAAACACTATTACTATATAAATTCTTATAATGTTGATAAACGAGTAAACAAGAATCGCTACGAGTATGAGAAGTATTAAAATATAAAATTTAATAGTTTTAATAATCATTTTCATATTGTTAGCAAATCTATGGGGGTGTTTTTGTATATCGTGGATGTTAATTTTTGATGAGTTTAGAAACTATTTTTAATCGTTAAATTTAAGAAGTTTTTTATTAGTATTTTTTCTTCTATTTAGTAAACTATGTAATGGATTATGGTGTTTGGTACAATAAGGGTGAAATGGGGTGATAGGTGTTTGGGTATTGAAGATGACGAGTTGCATAATGGAAGATTGTTGATGCTGAAATTGAGATTGACATTTTATTTTAGTTTATATAAATATCAGAAAAGGTGTCTGATGAAATGTTTCAATGTAATCGACAAAGACAAGTGAAAGAAGACGAGTGACCAAATGGATTTATGACTTTTGGG
>LBNU01019101.1:0-29386 GCA_014162995.1 Artemisia annua
TTATATTGAAATGGGCAGCAATGCACCACCACCTCCCCCTAAACTAGTGGTGGTCCCTGCGACTCAGAATGACCCCATTGGACAAAAGAACTACTCGTTGCCGTATTACTACTTCTATGCCTCAAAGGGTGCTACTCTTTCTCATGAACTTTCAGGCTTCGTTATTTTGTTCATATCTTTTCAGGTTGTTTTTCTTTTGACTGCGTGATCATCTACAATGACCAAGCTCGAGTTTTACATTTTGATTTGAAGAAAAAATGTATTCAGTTGTAATTATCTAGTTCATAGTGATTTATGCTCTCATTTCATATTAAGAGTCGGGTTGTTTTTGTTATACATACGAATTATATGAGTAAATGATATTTGGACTTACATTGATCTCATATGCAATGACATTTTCTTCTTCATTTTATGCCTTTGTTAGTGTGGTTTAATTGATCATGTTACATTCAAGTCAAAATATGTATTAAGTAGCTTGATCAGTTACATCCAATAAACACAGATTATTGTAATGTGTGTTGTTTATTAGTCATATTCACAAAAGAAAACCTTTAATCACGAAATAACAAATACAACATTCTTATATTATATTTTTGAAGGAACTAAATATATATATATTTTTTTGTGAATATGAAAATTTAAATATACTCACAAAAAGTACAAAGTCTTAAAAAATTCTCATGAACATTCCCACGAGAGATTTAAAGACTTAAAGAGATATACTAAAATCTATACTACACAACAATAGCATTCAAACTCAATACAACTAGAATACTCTACTATCTATACAACTAGCATCCAAACTCATTTATTCTTTGACTCTATTCAGTCTGACATTCCATTTCTTCTCCACTGTTTTTACTGCACTAGAATCCTTGGCGAGAAAGCTCATCATCTTCAGTTTGATGGTATCTGTGATAATTTGAATTAGTTTTGCCTCATCTCTCTTTAACTTTCTAAGCAATCTAGCATTCGTCTCCTGCTATACAAAATATACCGCAGCTCCACATAGCAATCTCCTCACTATACTCCATATGTTTCTGCAGGCTGGTAATTTTGAAAATTCCATAACAATACTGCTCCAATTATGTGCAGACTTCCTGTTTAGTAACTCCTGCATAGCTTTCCATACTCTAGCAACTAGAATACTGACATTGGAAGAATAAGTGCTCAAGTGAATCATTACACGGTCCACATAATGCACATTTCAAAACTTCATTTGGCTTCCCTTTCAAAATTTTATCTTGAGTCAACAATCTTTCTTGAACAGCCATCCAAAGTACAAAAGAGTGTCTTGGGTTACATTATGCAAACCACCACAGACTTCCAAATAACCCTATTGGATGTTAAACTAAACTTAGTATAGTTTGGTTAGAAATTGTAAATTATAATAGTATATGTATGTATTATGTATGTTATGTAAAGTTCGGTATAAACCGAAATTGTATTTGGGCTGGGTCATAGGATAACGGTATAACCGTTTTAGAGAAGTCACAACGTTTACTTTTTGTGAACCGGTATGCCTCTTATCAATGGCACCGATTCATCTAGTATAAATAGGGGTCGATGTATTTGTAAGTCGGATGAACGAAAATTACAAGCATCAATAAAGTATATTTTGTATATTACCTGTGATTCATTCATCATAGCAAGTTTTATTCCAACAATTGGCATCAGAGCCCAAGGCTAATCGATCAAGGGAGAACGAATTCCAGGGGTTCATAATTGAATCTGAAGGAAAGAAAGAAGGAAGAAAGATAAGCATACCTTGAACGAACCAGAGTTCGATCGGAGAAGACGAACAGAACCGAAAAGACAACCGTGACCCGCTGATTGAAAACCCCATAGGAAGCAATCGAAGTAAGAACAGAGTAAGAGAAACCTTAGTGTTTCACCCCGTAAGAGAAACCTTAGTGTTTCACCCCATAAGAGAAACATCAGTGTTTCGACCAGTAAGAGAAACCTCGGTGTTTCAAAGCAAGTAAGAAAATACGCAAGTAAGAAAGCAACAAAGCATGAAGGAAGGAGAATCGTCTACAACAATTCGTGACCAAAACATAGCACTTCAATGTCCAAAATTAAACGAAACAAACTACACAACATGGGCAATTATGATGGAGACAATATTAAAGGCCTATGGACTTTGAGAAACGCTTAAAGACACAGAAAAAGTAGATGGAAAGAAGATGCATACAACAAAAGCAATGATTCTCACAACATTGCCGGAAGATATTCTAATGCAAGTTTCACAGTATGAGACTGCGAAGGAAGTATGGGAATCAATTAAAGTACGATATATAGGAGCAGACCGAGTTCAGAAAGCACGCATACAAACTTTAAGAAGCGAATTTGAGACGTTAAAAATGAAGACCAACGAAACCGTGAACGACTTTGCGGGAAAATTGGGAAGCATAAGAGGCAAGTGTAAAATTCTTGGTTCTAATCTTAAAGACAAAGTACTAGTAGGAAAGTTGCTAAACTCCGTTCCAAAGAAGTTTCTACCAATTGTGGCATCCATCGAGCAATATTCAGAAATTGACAAAATGACGTTTGAAGAAGCTGTTGGAAGACTAACTGCTTATGAAGAACGCCTCAAGAGTCAAGATGAACCGCAAGAAGATTATCAAAACAAACTTTTGATGGCAAGCAATCAAGGAGGAGGAAGAAACTTTACCAAAGTAGGAAAAGAACGAGAAAGAAATACAAGGCAAGGAGAACAAAGCAAGAATAAAATGAGGTGTTATGAATGTGGTGAGCATGGACATTTCGCAAAAGAATGCACCAAATGGAAAGACAAGGAGAAACAAGCATATCTCATTTATGAAACCGACGATGAACCTACATTGTTGTGAAGAGAAGTCAAGAAAGTTGAAGACTCACCTTAGACAAGTTTAGTTTAAGGGGGAGTATTGGATGTTAAACTAAACTTATTATAGTTTGGTTAGAAATTGTAAATTAGAATAGTATATGTATGTATTATGTATGTTATGTAAAGTTCGGTATAAACCGAAATTGTATTTGGGCTGGGTCATAGGATAACGGTATAACCGTTTTAGAGAAGTCACAACGTTTACTTTTTGTGAACCGGTATGCCTCTTATCAATGGCACCGATTCATCTAGTATAAATAGGGGTCGATGTATTTGTAAGTCGGATGAACGAAAATTACAAGCATCAATAAAGTATATTTTATATATTACCTGTGATTCATTCATCATAGCAAGTTTTATTCCAACAAACCTTGTGATCATCAATATTCATATCCGTCCATACAGTTCTCACAGAAAAACTTGTTTGCTCGCCTGTATTTGTCACCTATGCTACTTTGTCCCTTAGTGTAGTATCTAAGTTTGGTACAGGGATATTATTCAAGACTGGATATTTGTTAAACCATTTAGTAGGCTATTTCCAAACACCATTTTCAATCACCTCTGCAATGGTACTAGTATTTGACAATCTAGCAGCATATATATCCCTTGTTGGTGTAAATGATGACTAAGATCTCCTTTATGTTTTAATGATGACAAATATATATTAGAAACTACTTAAAATCGCTAACGATAGCCTAAAACCGAAAACGTACACAACACCAGCTCTAGCACTCCAGGCTGGCGGGTTGGAGCGTCAATCGCAACATGCCATAAGCTGGTGTCGAGTGCGGTTTTTCAAAC
Source organism: Artemisia annua (assembly GCA_014162995.1). NCBI lineage: Eukaryota > Viridiplantae > Streptophyta > Magnoliopsida > Asterales > Asteraceae > Artemisia > Artemisia annua. The sequence continues at coordinate 3,671 of LBNU01019101.1, forward strand.
GTCGGCTTTTCTTTTACCCTACAAAAGTTGGTCTTTCAATTCAGGTTTGTATTAGAGAATAAATAGGCCCAAGCCCGGTTTGTTAGTTTAGGGTATCTAGGGTTTCACCATTATAAATAATGGTAAATAATAAAGATATACCTACGGGAATTATGTAGTCTACGAATTAAGAATGTGACGGTTGTATTATATAAAGAGCCAAAGGAATTAAATCCTTTATTCCTTCCGCACGGTAGCCTAAAACAAATAGTGATATCTATGTATTATGTCGTTCTGTATCTTCTTTGTCGCCAATCGGTGTTTTATTGTGGCGGATAGGGTTTGACGGGTGGCCTAGGGTGGAGGCGGCTCAACTTAGCCACCTAGGTCTGAGGACCAGACCTGCTCCGATGCCATGTTAGACTACATAATTCCCTGTACCCGCTCCGATGCCATGTTAGACTACATAATTCCCTGTAGGTCTATCTTTATTATTGACCATTAGTTATAATGGTGAAACCATAGATACCCTAAACCCACAAACCGGGCTTGGCCCTATTTATCCTCTGATAGTTCGTACATGATATACAAAATGTTTTGTAAACTCGCAACAAGATTAGGACTTACAGAGATGACCAAAATACCTCCTCCCGTTTTACAAAATGCTAACTCAAAAGCGTTTTCTAAAAACCATTAACCAACTGAAAATGCTTGATTAAACCTAGGAGATTCATGTTTTCGCAAAACCTTTGAATGGCTATAATCTTTACGCTTGACTTTACTAATCAAGGAACGGGTTTACTCCCTTATTGGTCGTACAATTTAATGTCACTTTGCGTAAATGCAATTTTCTCTCATGGTTCAATGCTTTACTTAACTTGCAAGACACTTAACTTAGTTACACCAAGATGATTAGTTAACTTGCCTAGTTGTGGACTAATGAGGATTATGACATTTGAATTTTGAACTTAAACTTTCAAAATTTAAATTCTGAATCTCTTTTGAATAACTGCCTTATTCCACACTCAAACTTTTACACACTCCTTCTCTTCCTCACCTTTCCACAATGCTTTGTCTCCTACACTACAAGCAAAGTCTCCTCTTCACCTTCTTTGTCTCTTATTCACAAGCAAAGCCACCTTTCACCTTGCTTGTCTCCTAAACAACAAACACAGGCTTCTTTTGTCTCTTCAAGCCTACACAATCCCTTAAAACACTCTCCTTGGTCCCCAAGCTACCAATTTCTCCTCACTTACACTCTTCCATAATTTGAATTTGAAATTCAAACACCCCTTGTCTCCTCACAAATAGTATAGGCTCCTCCAACCTTCTTTTGTCTCTCCATTCACAACATAGGCTCCTTCACATGCCATTATCTTCACCATTACTTCTCCAACACTCCACCCTATCACACACTCATAAACTAGTATTTTGAATTTGAATTTCAAATCTGGGAGGCAAGTTATTATACAACTGATGTGTGTCGTGTAAAGTGTATTTTTATATTCAAGTTTTAAATTTATATTTTGTTGGACTATACCTAAAGAAACAAAGGATACATTGGGATGAATCATTACTTAAGTTGCGTTACGTATCCACCGATACTTCACATATAGAACTAGGGCTACGAACCTATGCAAGTTAGGCGAGTACGAACTAGGGTAAAGTCGCCTAGTCGACTTTAGGTTTAAGAAACCCTAAAGTCGATGGATTATGGATGAGATGAGGAGGAGGATTTCGGTTAGGGTTATAATGGGAGGAATGGGAATTAGTGTAGGATGTCTAGGTATTTATAGGGTATCAAGGAACATTCTAGACCAACTAGGATTCCCTAGAATTATCCCTGAGTACATAAGTTTGACAAATTGCCAAACTTAATCCTTAGCTTGTGGTATTCGACCCATAGTCACATGGATCGCCCAACTAGTAGTGATTTTCGATCTGGATCGACCGTACCGGATCGCGGTACGATTCCGATCTGGATCGCCGGAAATCGCGAACTGAAACCCATCTTCGTCGTTCCCAATCGTCGTTCCGTTTCACACCGGATCGGTGATCCAATAATTCAATAATCGACGATCCAATGATTCGCGAATCATTGATCCAATAATTCACAAATCGGTGACCCAACAATTCACAAATCGGTGACCTAACAATTCTCGAATCGGCGATCCTATAATTCCCAAATCGGTGATTTACAGGCCTTGAAAACGCGTTTGAATTGTATGTAATACGCAAACCGTGTGAATTTGAAGGGTTTATAGATTTTTAGGTTCCAATATCTTGTGTGAATGGGGAGTTGTAGCTTTATTTAATAAAGGGCATAAAGTGTTTACAGTATTAAATACTGTACACTCTTGTCATACGGGAATTTTGAAGGCTTCCACTCTATTAGTCTATTTATTAAATGATTTCTTCTACTATTTTTTGTACTTTGCGAAATGTTTTTTCCTTCAATTATGTTTTTCCTTTAGTTATGTTTGAACTTTGCAAGTCTATTAATATTAATATATCAATGAATATTAATATATCAATGAAGTGAAGTTATGTTTTTCCTTCAGTTCTGTTTTGATTCCGTCTATTATGAATGTATAAAAATATATAAAACTAAACAATATTATTATTGGGTACGCCGTACCGAAACATATGGTACACCGAACCAAAGCGAACCGGAATGAGCCTACCCCCGGTCGTACCGAATTTTGAGAAATAGCGAACCGCGATCCCGTGCCGCGATCCCGTACCGGAGCGATCCCCGTTCCATGTGACAATGATTCGACCTACCATACACCCTTAGGATTATGGTTCTACCTTTTATGTACTTAATATATTTATATAGCATATATATTATGGATAATTACCATCTTACCCCTCAATGAAAATACCACTGGATTTTCATTTCCTCTTCATTTCCGTTTCATTTCATCACTCGTTTCTCTTATACTTGTGTGTTCCTTTTAGTGTGCACTGGTGTGACCCTTCGGCATTTCTATGAAGGTTAGTCGTGAAACACGTTGTTTTTTGCACACAATCCTTTCACTTGGTCCCTAAGCTACCACTTTCTCCTCACATGCACTCTTCCACAATTTGAATTTGAAATTCAAACACACCTTGTCTCCCCACAAAGAGCATAGGCTCCTCCAACCTTCTTTTGTTTCCCCATCTACAACATAGGCTCCTCCACATGCCACTGTCTTCACCATTACTTCTCCAACACTCCACCCTCTTACACACTCATAACAATCAGTATGTTGAATTTGAATTTGAAATTTGAATTTCAAAATTTGGGAGGCAAGTTATTATCCAACCATTAGGGAACACTCAAAGATAAACCCCTTGTCCATTGGTTCTTTTCTTCTCACACAAAATGGAATTAAACCCTAACTATCTCTTAAACACTTCACTAAATGTTTTTAATCCTCTCTACCTTGGCTAATGAGATGGTTGACCTAATCCCACTTGGGGCTTTGGAAAGAACTTGGGAACGTCAAATTTAAAGTGGACTTGGGGATTTAACAAGAGTTGGCTACCTATAACAAGCCAAAAGGGGACAACCCTTGGTGCATCAGCGCTAGCTTGGTGCTCCATGGGCTGTTGTTCCCCCTTGGCTTGTCTACAAATAGCCACCTCTTGTCAAGTTGTTACCTTACCTCTTGTCATTCATTTGTTCCCTCTATTTTCTTATCTATTTCCTCTACGTCTTTCAATCTTCTTGTGTCTAAACATTCTCTTATCATCACATTGAAAGATCACTTCTTCGTAAAAGAAGAACCACAAGAACCTAATCCAATCTTGTTTGTTGTGTCGATAGTCTTCTTACACTCTCTTCTATTAGGCTGAGTCCATACACTTGCAACTCTCATATTCATTTGTAAGTTCTTATCCGGTTTTTGGATAAGCAAAGGGTATAAAAGACTTGTACCTTGGTGGTCAAGCATAGATAGTGTGAAGGTCTAGTTTGGGGTTTGTTGCTTCCTTGGGAGGAAGTCTTAGTGGTTATGATGATTCGTGAGATTCTTATGGGCGGTTACGAGGGCGGAACTGTGTTGAGTATTAGCTCTTTTTTGTGAGCACTGATCTTTTGTGCATATCGGTGGAGTGAAGTTTGTAACGGTTTAATCCGCCGCAAGGATTGTACTAGTGAATAATATAGGTGTCACAGATTCGTAACTGGAAATACGGATGATCTAAACCCTCGTCTCGAACCAATATAAATCTTGGTGTGTCTCTCTCTCTTCATTATTTATTTTGGGTAAAGGGCCTTTCACCCGGTAAAATATATTACTCCAAAAAGAAAGAAAAAAAAGTTAAGTACAATAGAATGTGGCTGAAGTACCACATTAACTTCAAGCAACCGCTTGAACAACTACTAAGTCTTCATCTTCTTTGGATTGGTTTTTTGTTCCCACACCTTTACACAAAATTGGAGACTTAAAGTTTATAAACTTTAATTAAGTAAAAAAGACCGTATTTATCCACCTTTTGGTAACATACTGACTCAAAGGCCCAGAATGACGCCATTTTTCATACCAAACATAAATACTTTTTCCATCACCAATTTTGTACCCAATATGCTCTTTTACCTTATCCATCAATTCTAACAATGTCTTCCATACACTAGTGCAATTATTCCCTATAGGAACTTCCCATAGATTTCTTCTTTTTAACCTCTCCACATTAATCCATTTAATGCATAGTGAATCATTTTTTGCTGCTACATTCCATAAATGTTTCACTAGTAGTACTTCATTCCAGTGTTGCAAAAATCGGCCGAATCGGCCGATTAATCGGCGATTAATCGGTAATCGGACCAGGACCTTGGAGAGAATTCCACGAAAATCGACCGATTAATCGGTAAAAAATCGCTAATCGGCCCCGGACCGCCTCAGTACCGATTCACGATTTTTGCAACATTGCTTCATTCCATTTTGCAAATTTTTTAATCCCAATCATGTTTGGTCTTCAGGTCTGCAAATTGAATCCCATGTTATTTTAGCTCTTCCTTTAACTGATTCACCTTGACACCATAGAAAGCCTTTCAATAATTTGTTAATATCATGAATCACTATCCTTTTTTTTTTTTTTTTTTTTTTTTTTGGGTAAAAGGGAACTTCTACCCCTGGTAAAATACATTAACCAAAAAAGCCGTTTAAAGTACAATGAAATGTGGCTGAAATGCCACATTAACCTCAAGCAACCGCTTGAACAACCACTAGAACATTTATGACATGCCATAAATGAACAACTAGCGCTACCAACAACTAGAACAACCGCTAAAAATATAAAAAGACATGCAAAATAGATAAACAAATCCAAATAATGAATCATTATCTTTGGTAGCAAGAAAACAAAAAACCAATAGATTTGCATTGAATCTAACACATAAACTATCAACTGAAGTCTACCAGCATAAGAAAGTACCTTATTCTTCTAGTTACTATTTGTAAATAGGTAAACGGCGAAGGATCTCTTTTCTCATGCATCACAAGATTTTCTCTCAAAGCTTGAAACTCGAGCGAATTTGAGATAACTATCTTTGAGATGATTAAAAATAAGTTATTATTTGTGTTAACCCATGTGCTGTCCAGCCCAATAGACGGCCCATTAGTACAGCTTCTCTTTGTGAAAGTGTGAAACAGTTATTTATCCATGTTTTATCTCGGATATGTTTATTAGAAACCAATAAATGGAACTAGTTTTAGACACAAAAGGCACGGCTTTGCTAATGAAGCTTAATTGTTATTACTGGAATATGTTAGCTAGCTAATTCTAGTTACATGTTTTAAGGCCGTCATTCTTTTCAAATACTCTGAATTGAGTAAGAGCTCTCACAATGAAGTTCTCTTATATATACAATCGTCGATAACTTTCTTATTACATACTCATCTGTATTGATCAAGGTTAGTTAAGCAACATCGCTCGTATTAGCTCCTTGTTTTGTTGTTCTCTGCTGGTGACTACAAGATCGATCAAAGTATATGTACAGGAATTTCTTGCAATATACATGTACTAACTAATTAAGGATCTAACGCAATGTGTGTAGGGGAGGGGACTTCCATCTCCAACATCTCAAAGGAAAATGAATAAAAGTACAACTAAGAATTGAAAATAGAATACATTATCTTATCAATCAAATTATAGGGACAATTATCTTTTTCTTTGCTGGCGAGGGTGTGCCGTTTCAGAAGGGACAGAAATTGCAACTTATCCATGGACATATACCAAACTTATCAATTGCGCCTTGCAGTTTCTGTCTTTGCTCTAGCGACTTGTTGGTTACTTTATACAATTATGCCATTAAAAAAACACTATCTCATGTGATGAAAAAACATATTTATTTATTTTTTGAACTAAGAAAACATATTTATTGAATTAAAAGGATTTCAATTAAGAATGCATTATAATACTGATACAAACCTAATTAAAAACCAACCAGATCTAATATTTGGATGTCTATCCACATTCTTGACGTTACATTATGCATATGTACGTGAGAAAGGTCAAAATTATCTGAAACAGATTTTCGTTTCCTGGAAATATGACAGTGCACACTTCAGCTTTGTTTTGGTGGTTCTCCTTTTGTTTTGTTTCAATGGAGATAGCTTCTTGCCGGTTCCTCTATTGTATGCCGAAGTTCGAAGAAATAAATAAATTAAATGAATAGATCGGTATACAAATACCTCTCCTCTTGATCTCTACAAAGTGGAGAACACACATCATCACACTCAAGACAAAGAGACCCTAAAGTAAGTGATGTAAATCAATTTTTTTTCTCTTATTTACCACTTTTAACGCATAGCGAATATAAGAAAAACAATAAGAGCCAAATAAGAAATGAAGATATAAAGATAGGTCAGTATATATGGTGCTTCATAGATTACAATTTCTTTATTTTTTATAAAATGATTCTCTTTGACATTTTGTAGAAAGGGATGACCCTTTTTAAGTGGAATTCTGATGAGTATAATGTGTGGGACTATCTAATGTATATTAATCCTGGATCATGCATTCATGGGGACAACTTCAAAGAAAGAAAAAATTATAATGACTGAGTTTTTAACCAATAAACTAGTGATACTTTTTGAAGAAATAATCAACACCATATGCATAATTTCAGATCAACTTTAATGGATAAGGTTCCTAAACCAGCACAGGTAACATAAACAAGTAAATCAAAATTATATTCTGAGCGATCATATAACTACCGATTAGTAGATAAAATCTTTCGAAAAGATGAAATAGCCCTAATTTACAGAAAAGTTCAAGAAACAATATAAATCTATTCTTCAGGTCTTGTTTACTCCATTTAGGGTTTTCCCTTGTAGAAAACATTGGAGTTGAGTTGTATAAGGTTTTTATGTTTTATCTTGTGCTCTTTTCGAAATCCTTTTTCGGTAGACAATAAAATCTTGAATCACAACCCCCTTCCAATGTTAAACAGACAGTAACTCAAGATTCAAAATCAACATTATGTCTATTAACAATAAACTCTTGATTCACGGTTACTAACCTGAAAATAGATCATATCCAATTTTCTGCAAGCATATAAAATACTTAGTCTACACACCTCACACAACGTACCAGATCGACACCACAGACTCCTATTAGAGCAAGAGATATAAGAGTGGTTGGTGACAGATAGAGAGTGAGCATACATAGCTTCAAGCATATGAATCCTTGTTTACATAATACACTATATATCTCCATCTAATATCATGCAAGAAAAGCCCATCTGTGCTCACTCTCTTCTGTCACTACTCCTTCGCTTACACTCTTACCCTTAACTCACACGACAACGACGAACAGCAAGAAGATAACAATTCGTATACACATAAATAACAAGATAGAGAGACTTTACGGTGACAGATATTGAGAACATGTATCATAGAGTTTCAAGCATACCTGCAACTTGCAAAAAGACCATATCTACCTTTCTGCAAAAATATAAATAACTACTCCACAAATATCACAAGGACTCATATTAGAGCATGAGAAATAAGAGTGGTTGGTGACAGATAGAGAGTGAGCACACATAGCTTCAAGCATATGAATCCTTGTACACTATCTCCATCTATTCATCTAATATCATGCAAGAAAAGCCCATCTGTGCTCACTCTCTTCTGTCACCACTCCTTCTCTTACACTCGTACCCTTGACTGATCACGACTACAACGATTAACGACACACACATGCATAAATAAAGAGAGATAGATAGGGGGTGACAGATAGAGGGTGAGCACACATAGCTTCAAGCATATGTGAAACTATATTATTTGCAGGAAAGACCATGTGTGCTCACTCTCTTCTGTCACCACCCTTTACCTTTTCATCTTCACCCAAATTATACAGGCATGATATATGCACAAGAAGTAACATATATGGATCTATTGTTTATGCTAGCTATATGTAGCAAGACATAATTAGAAAACGCTAATATGTAGACAGCTTTCCTCAATAAGGTAAAGCATCATATTTGGTTTGTGGTACTACTGTTCCATAACAATAGAACACAAACTACAGTATGAATTGATGTGTGAGTAAGAAGTGGAGGTATGTCATCCCTTATATAGACTCACAAAGGCACTTTCCATGTTCCTTGGAATAAATGTGCCTTATCGTTATCATTTCCCACTATTACTAGTTTTTAAAAAGTGTGACTGTTTATGTGTGAAAGAGTAGTTACCAATGCTTTCTAACAACAAACTCATTAACTCAATTACTGTTACCAATGCTTTCTTGTAATTCTAAATTTGTAACCATTCAAGACAGAACTCACCCTTTCCTAGTTGATCCTTTTTCATGACTTCTCACCATCTCTATCTATGCTGGTCTTCGTTATTAAATGGACCTCTGAACAATTCTTACACATCATACATACAAGTGACATACATACTTGTGACATCGAAAGAGATAATTTTTGAACTTCTGTTTATTGTAAAAGTAGAACATGTTTTCTCATCATAAAACATAAGGTACATAATCGATCTGCTCGCTATTTTAATGTATACAGTAACATTAGAGAACATTTACATTGAAAGAGTACTAAAATATTTTATAAAAAACGTGTTTATGAAAACATGGATATGTTTTGGGAAGAGTTCGTGATCAACTTCTAAAAGAAATTTGGGATGGCGTCAAATATGGTTCAACAAGGTCGTGTCAAGCTCTATTTCAACCACACAGTGAGAAATTCGATAAGTGTAACATTCTAGATTTGATTGAAAATAAGTGGATGCAAACTCTACAGGTATTCAAAACAATCAGCGTCAATGATTGCTAGAAAGTTAGTATCTCGAATGTGCAAGGAACTTGGCTGGATACATGTACAGTAGTGGCACGCTAATTTCTTACAATCATCATTCCTTTATGAGCAGTGCTACATCCACAAAATGTTTACAAAGTGATATCTACACATGGCAACTAAATGTGAAGTGTAAGAAAAAAGAAAGAGAAATTATGATGCAATATGATTGGACCACTACACTTGACAAGTCATTATGTGAGTATAATTTTGTAGATTTTTTGTGGATGTAGCATTACTCTTTCTTTATAAATGGGAGACAATTCTTAATGCTGCCCTTATTTTTATTGAACTGATTGACGAGATTGTTAGAAGAATACCAGGCAGTAAGTAAAAGCTAGCTATAATGTTTGTTATCAGGATCTTTTAAAGTTTAATGGTTGATTCAAATGCTTCTTTTTAGAATGTCAAGCTTCTTTTTGAGTTTCATTCGGTAACTTTACCAATAAATTCAACCATTACCATTCAAAAAAAAGTAAGTGCAAGCTAGCTTCAAAGAAAAGACATAAATTGATTTGCCACAGTGAACTGGAATTTATATTCGACATGCTACTGTGAAAGGTGTGGCTGGGATGAAATATCGCATCGATCAGGTTCGCTGAACCCAATATTCAAAATAAGGCCGGGAAGTGTGTGTTAGCTACTTATCTCCTTCTAACAAAACAGAAACCACGTGGTAAACACATTTAGATGGATTTAATTTGTACGTTTTACATCAATTTTTTTAAAACCATGAAAACTAGTAAATGTTAAGCTAGGAATACGACACAAAGAAGAATACAATGAGTGAGTTAGTAACTAGATAACAACTATCCAAAACTCATTCTTAAAACGAACATCATGGTTTTCACTACAACTTAGAGAGTGAAAACCAATTTTTGTTCGAGTGTCATCATACAAAATGAAAATAATATTGCAGACGTAACATCTGTTTTTTAGACATGATCTCAAATCAACTTTATTTTGTAAACAATTCTTTTCTTTAAATATGCAGTACACTGAAGACTTATGCATGTGAAGCTTAATTCGTAATTAGAATACCCGGAGTGGGTGTGAGCACTCACCAAGTGAGGCTCACCTCATGCGCAAGCCCCAAAACGGACCCTCCAGTCACGCGCGACCCAACCAAAAAAATCAAAGTGAAAGGTGAGCCGGTCACATTTCGATTTATTATTTTGAATTTGGTTTGTGAGTGTATGTGTGGTATTTAGTGTGGTATGTTTGAATTAAGAGCAAGGGGTGTGGTGATATAACGATACCTCTTCATTTGGGCTCACCGGTGCCACATCATCTTAAACCGCCATAACAAAACACCTCCTCTATCATAACACACAACAAACCTCTTCATTTGGGTCTCACCATACACAATTTTATTTTCTTTTCCAATTTTCAAATAAACTAAATTCATTTCATTTAATTAAAATTACAATACAAACTTAAATACAATACGATACGATACGGAAAAAACGTACGAACTAAAATACAATACGATACGATACGGAAAAAAACATACGAACTAAAATACAATACGATAAGAAACGAAATACAATAAAGAAACTAAATATTTTGTTGATGTTCCAGATATCGTAGATGTTATTGCCAACAATGCTCAATAATATTTCGTTGAAGCTTTGCGTGTATTTGTTTATCACAGAGTTCTTTGGTTTTCCTACGTTGCACTGCGCATCGCTCGAACCATGTTTGTCGAAAATTTATTCGCGGACAAATATAAATCTAGCTTATTTCGGATATCGCAAATTTTTTATCTTTCAAAATCATGTTATGCAATCTGATACAAATGTACATGACTTTCTGTAACTTGTTGACAGTCTAAGCACGCGCCGGTTGGCTTATAACATGAAAATGTACTTGGAGGACACAAAAAACACTTTCAATGTCTTTTCAAGCACTTTCTTGTCGCCATTTAAATACAACATTTTTATTGGAATTTGCAATCATAAATGATTTGACAAAAGATGACTACTGTGGATAAACCCGTCAGCTAGATAATATCCTTATTCAAATGTAACTCCGTTAACTTCAAAAGGAACCACGGGGGCGATTTCATCAAGAAGGTCGTCGAATAATGGTGAATTATTCAAAACAGTTAGATCGTTATTTGCACCCGCTACTCCAAAAAATGCATGCCAAATCCACAAATCATGTGGCGTAACTGCTTCAAGCATTATAGCTGGGTATTTTTATCACCCCGTGAAATTTCCCGTGCCATTCTTTCGGACAAATAACCATTCCCAGTGCATACAATCAATGTTTCCAAGCATTCCCGGTAACCCATGTCCTCTGTTAGACCCATAGCATCGGGTCGGACAACAAATAAATGAAAATGATCAGGAAGAGGATGAACATTTTGAATATGTGTTTCAATACCTTTGACTATTTTTAAAAATAGTTTACGGCTCATACAATATCGACGCATAAAATAACTCTCCGAATATTTTGGGTTATCACCAAAATAGTCGGCTATTAAACGTGCTTCAACAATATCATGTTCACGAGTGATGTAATTACAGCGGTGTGAACTTTCAGCTTCTTGTTCCAACGATTGCTCATACTGATATTCTTGCATAATCATCTCGAGATCAGCTATATCATCTTGATCGGAGAGACTACCGAACAAATTCTTAGAATTGCTTGAGGAACTCATGTTTATTTGAAAGAGTAGTTGTGTTGGTAGAGAATTGTGCGAAATTTATTGTTAAAATGATGTGTTATTTATAGTTTGAAAATTGGATGTAAATTAAAACTAAAAAATTTTGAACTTAAGAAAAAAAGGGAAAAAAACGGCACAATTTAAATATAACCGTTTGTATTAAACGGCTATATTTCAAAAAGTGGTTTGTCACCTTCTGATTCACTGCAACGAAGAAGTGGCCGGCGAACCAACCTGGTGTGGTGGCGAGTTGCGGAGTGGAATGGCGAGCATGCTATGTCACAACGGCGAGCTTGAAAAATCACCATACCCTTGCTCTAAAGTGATCATTTTAATAAAAGGCGAGGTGGTGTGACCACTACGGGTGAAGTAAGAGAGAGTGAGGAGAAGCGAAAGGAGAGATAAAGCCAAGAAGACGTTGATGTGTGAGGTGAGGGGGCAGTGACTAATACCTTTAGCCTTAGGAGGACATTCAATTAAAAAGTCATCTCAAATTACAAAACCTAATAGTAACCTGGCCTACCCCTCTTTTTTATGACGTACATTCATTTTCCCCTCCTTCCTACCGAACCTTATTTTTCATTTTATTTCTTCATTCATGATCTAATAACTTAAATTTCTGATTTAATTACATCATTTCAAGATATAATTCTTTCAGTTAGAAAATTAATAGCTTTAATTTCACGGTAGATTTCTTTAATTTTCTCAAGTTTTTGATCAAAAAACTCAAAAACTTATGGTAATTTATGGTCAACAAACCATAAATTAATATCAATTGTTCATATCTTTTTGTTTTTATAAAGGTTTTTGGTAAAGGGTCTTCCACCCGGAAAAATATATTACTCCAAATAAACAGTTGAGTACAATGGAATGTGGCTCAAGTACCACTTTAACCTCAAGCAACCGCCTGAACAACCACATAATCATTCATGACTGGCCATAAATGATCAACTATCTACAAACGTTTTTATAAAGTTTTTCTTATAAATTTTGAAAGAAACCATGTGTTCATAAAACACACATAAAGTATTCGATGAAATGTTTTAATGAAGAAATTTTATGATTTTATAGTTTGAAGGTGTTAATTATAATATGACTGTTTTATTAATTCATAAAAACTTCAATATTTTATGCAAAATCAAAATTAGGATGAATAAAATTTCGAATATGCAATACGTGTTCATCAATTTATGTTTATTAACATCATAATATTCATCAATTTTATTTGATGTTTACATCATAATGTTTAACAGTTAAATCACGTTGTTCATAAGTTCTTTAGTTACATTTTTTTTTTATAAACAATATTACTATGTTTATCAGTTTTCATTTTGAAGAACATTTTTTTGTTATCACAATGTTCATCAGTTTTCTTTGATGTTGTTCATAAGTTACATCACAATGTTTATCAGTGAGATCATGTTGTTTATCAGTTGTTTATTGTTATTGTTATTATTATTATTATTATTATTATTATTATTATTATTATTATTATTATTATTATTATTATTATTATTATTATTATTATTATTATTATTATTATTATTATTATTATTATTATTATTATTATTATTATTATTNAATAGTTAGATCTACAAACGGTTAATTTCTCAAACAACGCTATATACTTATGTGGTTATATTTTAATTGGTAAATCTAGCTATTCACATATGCTGGTTTTGAAAAAATTATATATATAGATTTACTTTATAGGTTTGTCATTCGGTATGTATAACTTTGAAAATAGTTTTAGATCAACATATTACCAGACAATACCTCAGCCGAAACTCCATATCTCAATATCGCATTCATAAAGAATCATAAATATTGTTTATGATTTCTTTTTATTATATATGACAAATTTATGACATAATTATGTAAACAAAACATTCATGACAACAGCCGCACAACAAATAATAGGAATCCAAACATAATCAAGAAAGCCTAAGAAAAACACATAAAGAAAATTCCAAACCAAATTGTACTATACATACACAGTATAAGTTATCGTAATACAATTGTAATACATAACTTATTTAATGATCACATAAAACATACATAACATATTACTAGCAGGGTACCCGCGCAATGCGGCGGCGGGTACCCGATGACTATTTTTGTAGCGAGCAAATCTTTTTCATTTTACACTATATATATCCCCTAAATTTTCATTTTCAATAGAAAAATTACACGGATGGTCCTTGTGGTTTACACAGATTGCATGTTTAGTCCCTATTTCATTTTAATTACACCAGCCGCCCCTCTTTTGTGAAACCTTGCACATTTTAGTCCCTAATTTGGATGGGCCGTTAGTGTGGCCGTTAAGTTATTTGCACCGTTAGTCCTCCGTTAATATTTTTTGCACCGTTAGTCCTCATTTTCTAAAAAAGTCCACATTTTTTGCACCGTTGGTCCCTCCATTAATATTTTGAACCGTTGTCAATTTTTTTACGTTTTTGTCCACATTTTAACGTTCTAGTCCATTTTTTTAACGTTTTCGTCCATTTTTTTACGTTTTTGTCCATCTTTTTGCGTTTTCGTCCATTTTTTTACGTTCTCGTCCGTTTTGTTTACGTTTTTGTCCATTTTTTTACGTTTTTATCAATCTTTTTACGTTTTCGTCCATTTTTTTACGTTCTCGTCTGTTTTTTTACGTTTTCATCCGTTTTTTTTACGTTTTCGTCCATTTTTTTTTACGTTTTTGTCTATCTTTTTACGTCTTCGTCCATTTTTTTTACGTTCTCGTCCATTTTTTTACGTTTTTATCAGTTTTTTTACGTTTTGTTCATTTTTTTTACGTTTTCGTATGTTTTTTTACGTTTTCGTCCTTTTTTTTTACGTTTTCGTCCGTTTTTTTAATGTTTTTGTCCATTTTTTTTTTACCTTTTTGTCAATCTTTTTACGTTTTCGTCCATTTTTTTAATGTTCTCATCCGGTTTTTTTATGTTTTCGTCCATTTTTTACTTTTTCATCCGTTTTTTAATGTTTTCGTCTATTTTTTACTTTTTTATCCATCTTTTTACGTTTTCGTCCATTTTTTAATGTTCTCATCCGTTTTTTTACGTTTTCGTCCATTTTTTACGTTTTTGTCAATCTTTTTACGTTTTCGTCAATTTTTTACGTTTTTGTCAATCTTTTTACGTTTTTGTCCATTTTTACATGTTTCGTTAGTTTTTTTTTCACATTTTCACACTTTCATCCGTTTTTATCCGTTTTCGTCAGTTTTTTCAAATAAGTTTTGATGATTTACACAAGCACAAAATTTACAAGAGTTTATAAGTTATAAATTTGGTAAAAAATGGCTTAGGTTTTGGTAGTAAACAGCCCTTGTTTTGTATTTTTTTGATTAAAATCTCGCGTGTCTTGATGTAAAATATTATTCCGTAAAACTTTCGTGTTTTACACTTTTGATGATTTAGACCAGAAAGATGTCAAAATCGTGATTTAAAATCAACACAGACACATTTTATAAAATGTCAAATTTTCTTTTAGTATACTTACTTAATCACAAAATATAGGTGAAAACATAAAAAAAATGGCAAAAACCGATAAAAACTAAGAAAACAGGCGAAAACGTAAAAAAATGGAAGATAATGTAAAAAGATTGACAAAAACGTAAAAAAACGGACGAGAACGTAAAAAAATGGACGAAAACGTAAAAAGATAGACAAAAACGTAAAAAATGGACGAAAAGGTAAAAAAACGGACGAAAACGTAAAAAAACAGACGAGAACGTAAAAAATGGACGAAAACGTAAAAAGATTGATAAAAACGTAAAAAAATGGACGAAAACGTAAAAAAACGGACGAGAACGTAAAAAAATGGACGAAAACGCAAAAAGATGGACAAAAACGTAAAAAAAAATGGACGAAAACGTTAAAAAAATGGACTAGAACGTTAAAATGTGGACAAAAACGTAAAAAGATTGACAACGGTGCAAAATATTAATGGAGGGACCAACTGTGCAAAAAATGTGGACTTTTTTAGAAAATGAGGACTAACGGTGCAAAAAATATAAATGGAGGACTAACGGTGCAAATAACTTAACGGCCACACTAACGGCCCATCCAACTTAGGGACTAAAATGTGCAAGGTCTCACAAAATAGGGGCGGCTGGTGTAATTAAAATGAAATAGGGACTAAACATGCAATCTGTGTAAACCACAAGGACCATCCGTGTAATTTTTTCTAATAATAATAATAAATGACACAAGATAAAAAGAGAACACTTGTCACCGTGTGGTGACTTTTTTAACTTTTTTATTTTTTTTCGTTTTTTTAGAAGATCACGACACTTCGTAATTAACTAACGACTAAAAAAGTAGTGCCAAAGCACCTAATCCCTCTTTCTCCTCTCCAAAGATGTAATGGTGAATTATATTCTTGCTTTTATATACTTTTTTGATGAAGAAATTTCCTAGAGTGGAAAAGTAACTTACTCATTCGGGAATGACATCCCCTTTAGACAAAGTAGGCAATACGTAATGTCACTAGAAAAATTAATTAAGTTTATGAAGGACAACAAAGGTGCTCTATTAGTTCATTAAACTGAGTTAGATACTTTTATTCAATCCACCCATTTGGATCACACTATTCTCATTGTACTTGATGATTTGACAAGTTTTAGCCAATCATTAGATTAAGGGTGTGTTTGGTATGTGAAAATTGAAATCAAGTAATATTTTGATAGACATTAAAGATGTTTGTTTTACTACTATCACAATTAAACTATCATTTCATAGTGATAGATCCATTGAAGTAGGTATAGGTGGGTTTTTAGGAATTCCCCGGGTCCCTCTACTTTATTTATTAATCACCACATAAAATAATAAATGGTCCCACTTTTTGAAATCAATCACTCATACCATATTAACAAACCAAACAACAATGTCAACAATCATATCTTTATTTTCATTCCACCCTATAATCATACCATTACCGATAGTGATTCTTTATAAAAGTTGATTTTTAATTAGCCATGTTGATCTACATGATCTTGTAGGTGTCATGTTTTTATTTGTCAACTTAATTATATATTCCCTGAAACAACAAATTCAATTCGTTAGAGACGCATTCAACTCATAAGAATATACTACGATCTATGTCATATTTTATGCAACACTAAATTACATCTACACCAAATGTATGTTATTTTGAGCTGTTTTATAGATGTATTGCACGTTCAACGTTGCAATCCTAGCTATGCTTGAAAAAACATACTGTAAATCATATATCTTTCTACATTTTCTTGCTAATTATTTTCTAACTTTATTATTGTAACATCTTTCTAATCTTATAATTCTAACCACATTATTGTATTATCAAATTATTGTATTGTCAAATTATCTCATCTCTACTATTTATAATGCATGCATATGCAATTCTTAAATTCAAAATGCTTAAATTTGAATAATGTTAATTGCCTATAACACCCATTAAACTTAAATGCTTAAAAGACAAGTTTTATTTTTTTAGTTTTCATTTCAAAACAAATTTAAATGACAAAGTTGCTCTACCAATACAAATCCTTACTACTTTTAAAATATCAACTTTTAAATGGCAAGTTTTAATATTAGTCAATATCTACGTGTTTCTCATTTTAAAAATATACATGATTTTTTTATGAATACCAATTTACGAGGTTGCTTTATAAAGAGTGAATGATATTTTTTAAAATTTAGAAGTTTAAAATTGAGTAATGTTATCATCTACAACTAAGTTAATATTTTAAATATTGTTTAATCCTTAAATTTTTATTATTTTTTGTTTTTAACTCATGAACTTGTTTATCTCAATAACTACAAATTAAACTCGTAAGTTTTACTTTAACAGTCAAATCAAAAATCACGATTTTGCAAGTATAATTATTTGCCATTATACATCGTTGTTTTGCCAAGTTATTCTAATTAACAATAAAACACTCATTAATACAGTTAAGCTAAAACAAACTATTTATTCGCGGACGTCATCACTTTTCATGAGTTATGGTCACATAATATATCAATCTTAAAGTAGATAATGGAGAATGTAAATAACTAATTATATTTAATGGAGGACTACAAAAGCGATACTCACTTTACATTGTACTTGATGATTTGCCAACTTTTAGCCAATAGATGAATTAAACTCAATTTTAATTAGCTAGATAGATCTACAATATCTTATAGGTGTCGTGTGTTTATTGATCAAACTTCTGATCCGTATTAGGTACGTATTAGAGCACAAAATGCAAGTAATATAAGCTAAAGCGCTACTTTAGCTTTTCTCTTTTTCACCAAACCTCTCAATCACACATTTAAAAACACTCTCTCCTTTCATTTAAGCCAAAACCTCATTTTTAGGAGCCATCTATACTCAATAAACCACAAATCCAACAAAAAATTAAACACTTTTTCTCATTTGGGGAACGCCATATTGTTGTTCCCGTTTAGTTGGTTACAATTAATTAACTAAATTAACTAACCAACTTTCATGGTTAATAATGTAACTTTAAACTTCAAACTAAACGAGTAAGTGAACACAAATAATTTTCAATGTTTAGATTATTATTAAAATTGAATCAAAGAATTTACTTAAGATTGCTTATGAAATAACAATTTAAGTTGAATGACAATATTTGATGATCTCATTGCTAAAAGGTTAATGTTTAATTAAGAATTATGCTTAACCAACTGAATGCTCAGTGATTATGCTTTTATTTGGAGGAGTAAGCTCTCTTGAATGTGTATCACATTAATTGCAAGAGATAAGCATTACTCCTTTACAACATTCTTTTTTATAGGCAAAGATCGATGCGGATTAAATGCTTTTATTTTTAGAACATGTCAAACCATACTTTAAAGATCAGTGTTGACAAATGTTTCTCATTTTTTACCAACTCTTGTATTTTCTTGACTTTTGTTGATAAGTGTTTTTCGCTTATCTTCTCATAACAGTTCCCGCTTTTAAGTTTCAGTGACTTAGAAATATTTCTTAAGTATATAAGTTCAGAATGTTTTGTATGTTGAGGAGATATTCAGAGAGTCAGTAAGTTATTGTCATCACTCACTTATTCCATTATCTTCTTCTTGGTTCAGGGACTTCACAGCTTGAGTTATGCCTCAGGAAGTGTCGAGTCTTTCTTTGGATTCTGAAGATGACTCCCTGAATGTTTCTTACATTCAGATACTTCATTTACACTTAAGGTATTTTATATTCAAATCCAAATCAAAGATCATTTAACACTGAATTAGCCAAATACAGATAATTGGCGAATCACTTGGCAAAGTGATGGGCTGATGCAGTGAAAAAATGGCGAGGACCACCTCGAATTGGCGAGGCACACTTGCTATTGCAACTTATGCTCTTATGCCAATAGATCGTGCCGTTAAGTCCCATATATTATATATGAGTTTTTCTAACGTGTGTCATGGTGACACTAGTTTAAATCATTAAGTAAACATATTTATTTCTTTAGAAAAACTTTATTTTTATATAAAATAATGTTAAATTTGGTAAATTATCAATTTAATAAACTATTAATATCAACTAATATATAAATATGTAAATTTCAGTCTGATTAATGGCTTAAAGCTTGTGCAACCTGATACAAGTTAGAAAATCACGTTGTATATTATTGATTTTTTGAATGTGTTTTCTGATTAATGGCTTAAAGCTTGTGCAACTTGATACAAGTTAGAAAATCACGTTGTATATTATTGATCATTTGAATGTGTTTTTTAACTTCCTTGTAATATTGTAGACACGTGTTATTCGGAGCGTGACTACGACTATATACGTATATATATGCTTTAAATAAGTGGACAATTGTTTAAGATATCTTTTAGGGTTACTTTTGCAAGTGGAGTTTTGATTCCAAGTGTTTCTCACGAAAATATTACGTAATATTTAAAAACATAAACAAATATGCCAAGAAAAATAACATGAATAGCCTAACTTAATGGTTAAATATCTTGGTGTTTTCACGAAAGGTCTTAAGGTCAAACTTCAATAGGAACATATTTTGAGGATTGTTAGAATATTAGTGTGTAATAGTTAGGATATAAGTTTAGGGGGTTAATTGTATTTTAGCTCAAACTTAAGGAGATACTCATGTATTAGGAAAGTTCATAACCTCCTCAATTGTAGATTCCTTGTTCACCAAGGATTAGGTTTCTCCCCCCTCATTCTCTATAAATAGGGATGAGGGGGTGAGGTTTTATTTGTACCTTCTTTTCTTACTTACGTTTAATAAACGTTTGAGTGTAAATATATCGTGTGTGTTGGTGCCACTCGGCATTAAGGGATCATAACCCTTTGCCGAGGTCTTGTTGGAGTAGTTCTTGATTCGTGGTTCCGCTCTAGAAACCGGTTTGTTGGATTTCTCCCAACAATTGGTATCAGAGCCAGGTTCGAGAAGACCGAATCACGCAACGTGGATAGAGCCAAAACAAGAGAAACGAGTAGACCGGGTTTGGTTCGTCGGTTACTGCGCAGTCGTGGGAGAATTGGCGCTGCGGGTTCGTTAACCGTTGGATTTCTACGAAATTCGAACCGTAGGTTGAAGACACATAGATCTAGGATCTCACCGGAGGGATCTTGCATCGGAGCTTCCAGGAAAAAGATATAGGCTGTCGAAGTTTCTGGTGTGGTTGTGTTCTTTATCGTTTTTCGGTTATTGTTTGGCTATCGTTGTGTAGATTACAAGGTTCAAGGTTTCTAGGTTTACGAGTCAAGATTACTTGGGCAACAAGGTTCTTGAAGTTGTCTTGCAAGGAGGTGGATCGATTCTCTTAGGGTTATAGGAAATCGTTTTCTTTTGTCATAAGGTTCTTGGAGTTTCGGTTTTGAGCTTCAAAGGTGACAAGGTTTTGCAAGAAGTTTCAACTTCAAGTTTTCGGTTTCTTGGAATTCAAGTCTTGGTGGTTCTTGGAAGACAAGTAAGGTTTAGCTTTGTCTTGGGATTCAAGAAAAGTGATTACTTGGAGTACAAGGTATATCAAGGTTGTAGACTTGAGGTGGAAAGATCGAAGCTTTAGGGTTTCTCTAAAGGTTAGTAGATCAATAATTACAAGAAAGCGGATTTAGCACACGGCTTGTGAGACTTGTTGGTAAAGTTGGTTAAAAAGCAACTTGACAAGGTTTGTAGCAAGGTTAAAGAGGAATGGCTAGTATGAATACTAGGTTAAACATCGAAAAGCTCGATGGGAATATTGTACAAAAACATGGAGGTTCAAAACAAGTTGGGTTCAAGCAACTTGGTCTTGGTGTTAAAACAAGGGTCCATGGAGTACATGTTCAAAATCGTGTTTGGTTTGAGGTGGAACTGCAGGGAGCTCAGGAAAATCGTGAAGCTGAGGTAATTCAGGAGAGTAACGATCATGCTGCAGTGGCTCAAAGAAAGTTGGAGGTTAAACAACTTGAAGGAAAGACAAACACGGATTGCTTGGTAAATAAGCAGGTACATCTTGGTGCAAAGGTCGGGGCAGACATTATGAAAACCGGAGCACTTGGTCAAGAGGGTGCAGAGGGTAATGCTGCTGAAAGGTATAGAGGTGACAGTAATATGGCTGCTTTAGGAGTTGCTGAAGTGATAGAAGAATATACACATGAGTCATTGACTTTCAGGGATGCAGTTGCTTGTGAGGTAATTTCCAAGTGGATGGCTGTAATGAAAGAAGATATGGATACTCGGTCTAGTATGTGTATGCTCAGCAACAGGTTCAGACGAAGCAGTGACGACAGCTCAGTATATTACTGGAAGTATGCACCAGGTTTGTTCATATATCTATTCCTCTATATAGATTATATGGGGTTTACTTACGAAAGTAAGGCTGAGATCTGGGTTACCAAGGGTTTGCTGGATGAAGCAAAGGAAAATATACTTGGTATGAAGATCTTCAGGACTCAGAGTGGTAATACTCTGAGGGTGTCACGATTCAGGTTTTCCAACGGAATGTCGGTTCAGATATTGTTGGGGGGACACTCTACGCTGTCGTTAGAGGGTAGTCTGTCAGGGAATCGTGATGAAGAAAAGAAGAGTAAGGGGTCATGTATATATGCAGTTGGAAGTCATAAGTATCAAGTTGTCTGCACGAGACCTGACATAGCATCTGCGGATGTGGGAATGTTGGATAGGTTTGATCGTGGATTACAGATGGACGTACATGCTCTTGTGGATTCTGACTACGTCATGGGTAGATCAATCACAATGTACGGGTTTATGATACAGGAATGTGCGGTGAGCTGGGAAGCTATGTTGCGGCACATGATGGCTTTGTTAACAACTGGAGCGGAGTATATGACACTTGCTGGAGAATTGAAGGAGGATACATGGCTAAAGGGACTCTCTACAGAGTTAGGATTTGAGCTAAGGTTAGTAGCGGGTCTTGCTACTGGTGCCTTGACAAAGGCGGTCCCCGGTCCGAGGTTCCAGCACTGGTTGAAGCTGCTGCGTATCGGAGAAGGCTAACTATTACCACTAAGGTGAAAATTGTTAGAATATTAGTGTGTAATAGTTAGGATATAAGTTTAGGGGGTTAATTGTATTTTAGCTAAAACTTAAGGAGATAGTCATGTATTAGGAAAGTTCCTAACCTCCTCAATTGTAGATTCCTTGTTCACCAAGGATTAGGTTTCTCCCCACTCATTCTCTATAAATAGGGATGAGGGGGTGAGGTTTTATTTGTACCTTCTTTTCTTGCTCACGTTTAATAAACGTTTGAGTGTAAATATCTCGTGTGTGTTGGTGCCACTCGGCATTAAGGGATCATAACCCTTTGCCGAGGTCTTGTTGGAGTAGTTCTTGATTCGTGGTTCCGCTCTAGAAACCGGTTTGTTGGATTTCTCCCAACAAGGATGGTTGAGGCAAGAGTCGAAAAAAGTCATTAGATCGATATACCGATTAAGTGGCGTACATTTGTTTTTCTCGATGAAATTTTTATAAATATAATCTAACAAAAACACTTTCCATGGTATATGATCTTGTTTAAACCATTAGTTTGCAGACAAATTTACCGTTTAAACAAAAGTACACAAGATAAGTTTTCAGCGTTTAAATTCTTAATTGAATGATCAATGAAATTTTACAAGGATTATTTGCAAAATAACAATCCCAGTTGAATGACAATTTAGTTGTTTTCTCTTTCACTTAAACTAAAACCAATAATATTGTTTGAGACCGAACTTAGTGAATGCTTCTTTAGTTACTTAAGTTCAAACGAGGGTAAATGCTTTTGAACATGTATCACATTAATTGTAAGTGATATCATTTACTCCATTACAAATATTTGTATGCAGAGAATTAGAGTTTCCTAAAAGGTATTCTACATATGTGTCGAATATTCAATGTTTAGGTAAACAATGCATTAAATGTTTCTACTTTAGATAAGTGATCAACTCTTATTTAGGAAACAACATTGACAACTATTGTACCTTTTTATCTACTCTTTGAAAGGTGCCGACCTAATGTAAACTTGCTTTATCCACTTTTGGTTTTAGGGTTTTCCCGCCCCGTGAGTTTGTATACTTAGATTTTTTTTGAAGTATCTTTGATTCAGAGACAACAAACATTCGTCAGTATGGTATTGCTAAACCTCACTGACCTGAACATCTTCTATTAGTTCTTTAGACTTTAGTTGTTGGACCGCCAGGTACATAGCTAAAGTGAAATACTTTTTGTCTTCAAAGAACTCTAAAGATATTTATGCTAAGTATTTACTCTGAAAACTTAAGTTATTTTATGTTCAAATCTAATAAAAAACTATTGGATGTAGGATTGAAACAACATCTTAATAACGTGGCCCTTCCCAAAAATCATTTAAGAAAAAACCTCGACCGTCTAACTATACACATACGTGTTGAGTCACCTACCATTACTTAAATTTCTCTTAATGTTCTATCCATTCATAAGTAAGTTATTTTATATAATAAAATATGTAGAATCAGAATTTATGGAATTTATATACGTAGGGACCGAAGAGAACATTAATTACCGAATGGGAACCCATTTCAGTCAAACTTTGAATTTAATCATGATATATCAACAATGCTTGGAAGGAAGATTTTCGAAAAGACACAAATGAGACGATTCCTTAGTTAGCTTCAATCATAAACAAAAAATTGTCTTGTCTTGTTGAGAATTTATGCGTATACATATAATTTTCAACATGTAAATACACTTGGAATTTGACGGATTTCCAACACATTGGTGTGTATTTTAAGTGAGATTTTTATTAAAATAAAAAATAATAGAATCGATATAGAAGGATAAGAGACATCTTTTGATAGGATGGTTTCTTTTTTGTTTGGTAGTCCATTAAGTCCTTTGGCCATGTTCTCATTCTATCTTGGTATTAACTTTCGGCCAAGAGGCAAAGTGTTTGACGTGTAACTTCCCTGGCGATACACGTGGCATTCTTGGACATGTTGCCCAAAATCACCTTAATTATCTATACAAGTTCAATTATGGATGTAGGGCTGTATACGAACCGGACGAATAAGAACGGAGTCTTGTTTATGTTCGTTTGTTTAATTTTAACCGGACAAATAAATGGATATGAACGCCTAAACGAACAGATTTTCTTATTCATGTTCGTTTATTAAGAAAATGACTTGTTCATGTTCGTTTATTAAGACATTAAACGAACGCTAAACGAACATAAACGATCGAACATAAATGAATATACATAAATAAACATAAAAAATTTATTAAATTATGCACAATATATTGTTGTACATGTGTTGTTTTGTTTAAACAAACCAATTTTAAAATTATACAATTGAAATATATAATATACGAACATAAATAAATAAATGAACATCAACGAACGTTAACGAACGCATAATCGGACGTTCACGAACATAAATGAACGGACGCGGCTTTTGTTCATGTTCGTTCATTTAACTAAACAAATGTAAAATATTGTTCATGTTCGTTCATTTAATAAATAAACGAACATAAACAAACTTTTAGCGAACGGTTCATGAAATGTTCATTGAACGTTCAGTTCGTTTACAGCCCTATATGGATGTATCATAGCTTTTGAGCTCTTGGGCACATTTTAAATGTGAAGGATTATGCATCACAGAATTGCAATTATCATTTAGTTGCTTAATAGTTGGAACAATCCCCTTCCATATTAAGGCCGATATCTTGCATGTCTTGCCTAGCTATAGCCTCCCTAAGATTGACAACGCGTTCGAGAGAACCTAGATATTCGAGGAATTGTTCTTGACTCAACCAAGGTGTTTGATTTGCGACAACGGGATATTGAGACAGAAGAGCACATCTTCATCAAGTGTAGCATTGCAAAAGACACTTGGAGCAAAGTCCTTAATATTTGGTTGACAATTTGACATCAACAACGTTCCTATCTCCAACCTCTCGCATGCCGTCACTCTTGTGGCACCTTCTAACGCGGTCAGCTCAATCAACTTTTTTGGTCACTTTGGACACCTTCTAGGGTGGTCTGCTCAATCAACGTTTTTGTTCACTTTGGAATTTTGAAACAGTATGGTCTTCGACTCTAAACGTCAAAACAAGCATCAAGTTCTCAATGATGTCAAGCTTTCTCCTTTTACTTGAGTTTCTAGTAGAATTGGAAAGTGTCCTCTCTATTGGATTGTGTGGTATGCGTATCCGTGTAACACTTTCTTTGTCCTTGTAATTTGTGTATTTCATAAGCTTCTTGCTAAGGCATTTTCTTATAATCGTAGTTCAAAATGGAAAAAAAAAAAAAAAAAAAAAAAAAAAAAAAAAAAAAAAAAAAAAAAAAAAAAAAAAAAA